>JARBEQ010260151.1:0-10522 GCA_030265355.1 Tritonia tetraquetra
CAGCCGTGTAGCGGGCGCTGAAATGACCTTTCTGTGTCGATAGCGCCCTAAAACACCAAAAAACAAACAAACAATCTCTGTCTCTCAGAAATGTATAGTGTTCCCGCTGAAATCGTAATCCCGACAGATTTGAGCTTTGGTCTTCTCTTTCTTGTCAACTTCGTGGATTACCTCGGCTTTGAATTCGAGCGAGAAGCATTTTCTTTTGTTAGAACTAGGAGAAGCCATCTTTTCTTCAGTCTTGTTAGTCGTACAATTTTGATCGCAATAAATAATCATGAAGAATCCAAGACCACACACACGCACACACACGCACACACACACACACACACTTAATCTCGATTACATTCTTCGTCACAATGTACAGTAACACAGTCACAATGCTACTCTCACTCATCTCTTAGTGGTGGCCTAGCACACTTCCACGCGTTAATCACAGTGACTCTCACATACAGCTTGGCCACTTTGAACCTGACTATGCGGGGCTTACAAAAAGAAAAGAAAAGAAGGAAAGAAAGAAAAACGCTGCTCTATTTTGTATCCCAAGCCCCGCTGTATCCGCGTTCGGGCCTTTCCCTCTCCCGTTAAATCCAAGCACAGTTTACATAGAGAAAAAAAGGGGGATTGCCGTAAAGTCCCGCTGTAGGTGCCGCTATGGGTTTCTACTATATCTTTTGTTATTTATTACAAGTTTAGTTTCATCCGATGTTGATCTTGGCAATCTACGAGGCTTATAAACAAAAGTTCTTTTAAGTAAGTGGGGGCTTCATCGCGAATGCATTAAAACCCAATACGCTCTCGTACAGGTGGCCAATGTAATTCTAAAAGAATAGTCTCTTCTGCTTCGTTATCAATTTGGCCGCATTATTCTGAATTACTTGAAGTGTTGAAATTTTGTCTGAATTTATACCGGCAAGAAGAGAGTTGCAATGATCCAAGCGTGATCAAATAAAAGTGTTCGCTCAAATAATTTCGTATAGTCGACATCGTCGGGACCGCGGGAAAATGTCGATGTCCTACCCAAAAATGAAAGGGAAACAAATGGAAACTGTAAGCGTCAAGGATCGGTTTGAAATTGGGAACGTTGGCACTTGATTTGACTGGAAAAAGTTATTGATTGTGGTCTGTTTCTGAATGCCAGGAATCATTTTGTAGACCCTGTCTTTATTTTTCCTCGCAGTGGGATATCGCTGGCCAATGATGTTATGCCGATGTCGATATTGATCGATCGCTATGTCGATATAACCGTTTTCTGGTAAAATTTATGGCGATATATGAGATCTTTAGTTACTAATGTTATATAGCAAAAAAAAAACGGGACTGGTGCCATGTCGACATATCCACTGTATATGTATTTGAAATTTTCTTGGTGCTCCTCCCTAATTCGATTTCTTTTCTTTGCATCAACTAAAGCAATTTTTCTTTTCTTTACACTATCAGATACTATGACATCTGTCCACATTTTTCTAGGTCTCGTGGTTTAGCTCCTATAGGCTTACACACTAGTAATATTTGTCTCTGGATTCATTTAAATTCCGTCTCTGGATACTGTGATACTTGTATTTCCAACACGGTTTCCAAACCACCCAAGAACTCGTAGATCTATGAATAGACTACATACTTCATGATTCAACATGTTTTGCAACTGTTCATTTTGCCAAATCAATGCGAGGGCCTGTTGTCTGCTCAATAGAAGTTAAACGGAAGAAAGTAAAGAAAACAAAAACACAACCCAAATTTATATCGAATGCCTGACTACCAATGATGTCCTGAAGGAGCAGTACGTGAAAAATAACGTTGGCACTACTGATGCTCGGCGGCGACACGTTTGGATTTGTGCAACCAGTATAGGAGGTGTTTTACGTGTATTCCTAAAATAATTTTATAGAATTTGAACAATTGTTACGCACTTTAAACATTTTGTGAAATCTCGCCATTACCAATAGAGAAAAGCTCAATCTATTATCAACAGTCAAATAAACAAGAAGACCGTCGTGGTGACAAACGTTGACCACCGTCCTGAGCACAAACCACGTACGCCTGCCAGTCACGTGTGTCGAAAGTACCTTCACACATTTTATACGTGCGGCTGATAAAAACAACCTAGTGACGCGCAACGAAAATGACAATAACACAGATGACATTCATCGTGATTGTAAAATAAGAAACGATTTGACCATTCTAACCCCGCCCAAAATAAGAACAGAAACCTCGCCCGAAATCAGAGACAGTATCAAGAAACTTGATTTTAAAACGCTATTGCTTGCAGTGTGTAAAAACCATATACGAGAAACCACCACGCTTTTCAAAGCAATCCATCGACAATCCTACCGACCGACTTGTACGATGACATGGAAACAAACAAACTAGTGACGCTCATCGAAAATGACAATAACAACACAATGTACAACACAGAGCGGGAAACCAGTGACACACAACATGCACATTATGACTGATCGTGATTGTAGAATAAGAAACAGTTTTAACCTCGCCCAAAATAACAACAGAAACCTCCTCCCACTGTCACTTTGAAAATTAATTACAAGCGTTTTGAAATCAAGTTTCTCGGTTGTGACACCCAGAAGAATACAGATTACACCGCGAGGCTGAGCTGATGGTTCGTGTTATGGTGAAATGGTGTTGATTAGAGTGAATTAGTCGCTGCGCGTGTAGATTGTTTGCTCCATCTACAGACAACACGCCGATAATACTGTCGAGATATCCCAAAGAAATAAATGATATTCATCTCCATGAAATACGAGCTACGACTGTCTCAAATAATAGTTTCCAACGAGAGGATACACTGCATTTGTAACAGTCGCCCAAATGACACAACATACGTTAAAAGCATCCTTGGGATCAGCAACCACGATACTATCGCTTGCAGTGTAAAAAATAAAGACCAAAGAAACCTAAGAAAAATTTATCGTTGGAAACAAGCAGTTATTCGGTCATTACGATCACAAATGAGCCAGTTCTCAACTGAATTCCACCAAATTCTGAAAATACAGATATCAGAGATGACACACTGCATTTGTAACAATCGCCCAAATGACACAACGTACGTTAAAAGCATCCTTGGGATCAGCAACCACGATACTAACGCTTGCATTGTGTAAAAAATAAAGAAAAGCCTTACAAACTATGGACGAATATGTTCCAGACGATACAATCAGGTGTGGATAAAAACAAATTATCAAGGCAGAAAAAGAGAGCGTTTAGAAGAGCAAAGTACAAGAAACGCCGTAATCCGGAAGATTGGGACACATTTCAGCACGTACTGTCACGGCTGGGCGCCGTGTCCCATTATGTATTTTCTCTCTTCACACACGCATAAAATGTGTGTACGCAATAAGAAGTGACTTTCGACACACTTCAACAGATCACTAGGATAAAGCCGTGCGATATCCGGGTGTTTCCCCATTGATCAATGATGAAATTGTTAGCGATAGCGTCGACAAGTATACTAAACCATCAATTCACGTCCGTTTTCTCACACGAGGACCACTATTTACAACTAAATTCAGAGCCTCTCTTTATGTATGTAAAATACGAGGCCCAAATAACACCACTATTCAAAAAAGGAAATCGATGCCATGCGTCGAACTACAGACACATCGTACCTACCAACGAAAACGAGCAACATTCAACGGTCCCAGATATTAATATTCATTCCAGTGGAGTTTTCAAACTAAGAAATACCAACCCAAAGCAACTGGCCCAGACATTCCTGGAAAGCTCGTGAAACAGTTAGCTAAGGCAGTAGCACCACTATTTACAACTAAATTCAGAGCCTCTCTTTATGTATGTAAAATACGAGGCCCAAATAACACCACTATTCAAAAAAGGAAATCGATGCCATGCGTCGAACTACAGACACATCTCTGTGCATATGTAAGATTATGGAGCACGTCATCCACAGCAATATCATTTGGCAAAATCCAATATCCTTTCTGAATATTAACACGGTTTGAGAAAAAGGCGATCCTTTGAAAGTCAGCTGATTACAATCCAATTAGACTGTATCCTCGATTTTTCTGCCTTTGGCTCGCACAATTGTGAGGTCACCAACAAGCGAAAAAATTTTCCTTGCATCAGTCAAAGTAGACAGTCGTCTGCGAATGGGCTTTTGGAGATACAAGCTCCGGAAGGTCGTTAATATATAGAAAAAGTAACGGCCCCATTGGTGTGGAACCAGCGCCTACTGAATAAATGCAATCACTATGGCGCATGAGGCATTGCGATGGATTCTACGTATCGGTCACAAAAAGTACTATTCTCGTCTGGTGTCCCACAAAGAACAGTAATGGGGCCATTAATTTTTCTGACCTTCCGGAGCTTGTATCATCAAAAGCCATTTGCAGACGACTACTTTACCGAACCATCAGCAGACTGTCATACTCCAAAAAGACTTCGACGCCCGTCGGGGAGAAGAAAAGTGGCTCACCAAGCGAAAACAAATTTTGCTTTGCAGCAGTCAAAACCGCAAAATACCTTTTCATAAATATCAGCACCAATCTATCATGGAACCATCACATATCGATCATCACAAAGAACGCAAACATCAATGCGTTTCTTAACAGAAACCAGGTATCCACAAAAAATATAATCTTGGTGCTATACAGCATTAACTCGCCCGAAATGGAGTATGCATCAGTAGTTTGGGACCCTACGACAGCCACGAACGTAAACTTGAGAAGGTTCATCGAAAAGCAGCGCGCTTTGTTGTGGGAGACGATCGTCACACAAATAATGAAAGATTTTGAATGGCCCACGCATATTATTATGCAAATAAATGAATTTGAATTGAATTGAATTGAAATTGAATGAACTCCGTTACCACGTTCCTCGAGGACTAATATGGTCCTTTTTCATTTGTGGAACAATTTGCCACCAACAGCCGTCAGAAAACCCGATGTACAATCTTTCTGGGTCACACAATGAGCGAGCCCTTGTATTCTTTGTTGTGTTTTCAGGTTTAGATTACACCTTTTGAGACATTTTGAGGTGGTCTTCAAATTAACGGAAGAAGAAGACGAAGAGGCAAAGTGGGCAGGAATTAGCAATTCAAAATTTTCAACGGAACTGTTAACGGAAGGATGTATTGCAGGCTCACTTCAACTTGCTCTTCGATTCGGGTGGGATTCGAACCGCAGACCTTCCACAGGTGAGTGCCTCACTGAGTAATGATAATCAGTCTGATGGAGTATGCCCATTAATACCCGCCATAAATGCAGGCACCCCGACCACTGGACTGAATATAGCTAGAAATTCTATGAATATTCAGCAAATTTTGTGACAAAAACATGTGTATGTTAGGGTTTCATTTTTATGTCAGGCGTTGCCTTTGCTTTTTCTGCATAAATACTTACCAGGTGCTACCTATATAACATCCACCTCAGACTCGTTGCTCCTCTGGTAAATTAATTGAAGGGGAGCAGGCACAAGAGAAGTATCAAGCAAGGTTTGAAAATGTTAAAGTGCCAGAAAAACAGAAAAATAACCATAGGAAAATGGAAAGTCGACAGTGGGAATCGAACTCACACCGCGGCTTACGACAACACCGCCTAGCCGGAGACAGAGGCCACCAATTGAGCTAATTAGCCACTCCATTCACTGACCTGGGTGAACCTTGGATTTTTGTCCGGGTCCTATCAGATATAAACCGGTGTCATTGATACGATAGCCCACGAATGACCCACCTTTTTTGGGGTGGCTAATTAGCTGTTGGTTAGAGCGTGGAGGTCTCTGGCTAGGCGGTGTCTTCGAATCCCAACGTCTTTTCCACTTTTCTTTCTAAGGCTATTTTTCTGCTTTTCTGGCACATACATTTCCATACCTTGATATAAACAGGACACTTCACAGTGATCCTCGTGTCAAAAGGGGCGTAAACGTTAAACTTTTTAATATATCATGTACATATAAAATGAATTCTTACCCTGCACAAATCAACTACCTTTCAATAGTGGACAACACTTTGACTTTGTTAAAACCAAACCTGAAATGAAATTTTGATAGGCCACAGAGGTGGAACGAGGAGGAATTGGTTATTCACTTTGATTCCATGAGCCGAGGGCTAGTGCCTTTTATTGTCTCTTCATTCAGATAGAAATTATCCTAGCAAAAAATGTTAAAATCTTATTTACAATCGTTGAATACACCCCCCAATTGTTTTGATTTCACTAGTGGGCGGTGGACGATATGAGTGCACAAATGCCTTGACTTTTGGGGGTGGCTAATTAGCTCTCTAGTGATCCATAGAGTATGACCTCTGTCTCCGGCTAGGCGGTGGTGTCGTACATCAATCTCTAGCCCCGAGATTGCTCTTGGACAAGGAGGTGTGTTTGGCCTTACCCCAAAGCATGTCGGAAGCGGGCTCAGATAATCCCAGGGCTACTGACCCTTACTTTTCTCAAAGAAACGGGAACACTGTGTCTTTGCCATTGGCAGAGCCCTCAGAGACTGTGGAGCAGGAAAGCCAAAGAGTGTAAGTTCGGGCGAGTTACTGGTTGAGGTTTCTGGAAAAACAAAAGCTGTCAACCTAAGCCCCACAGGAGCCTAAACAGATCGAAGCCGAGAGGATGAATGGTTGAGGCGCGACGAGTAAAAATTCGTGGTGATGGAAGAAATCCCCACCGATATGAAACCGCCAACGAGACTCCGTTTACCATGACCTTGCTATGATGTCAGCGTTACGGACACGCAAAAGAAACTGACGCCCTAAAGCCGTGTGTCCTCGCTGCGGACAGCTGTTTGAACTGTCAGGGATTGCCCAGTGACAAGAAGAGAGACAATCCTGTCTTACAGAGGCACGTTCGCTCAGGCAGTGGTTGTCCCAAAAAGGACGATCTGGTTTTAAGTTACGCAGAGGCTGCTGGAACTGGTCCAAACCCCGCCATGGCTGGTAGCGCTGCTGCGTTACACAAAAAAAAATAGAAAGGCAACAGCGGAAGGCAACAAGAAAAGAAAATCAAACCAAAAAAACAAAGAATTTCAACTTTTTCCCCCTCCAAACGGGGGACACGGACATTGATGCGTCCCCCCACTCCTGGAGCCTTCCAGGGTTTCCTCTCTTCTCCAAAATCCCTTATGCTCTAGACTAAATGGAGCAAATAGTATGGAACTGACGCAGACCTCACATTCACTGATGGCCGGATTGCATGTAAAGGATGAAACACACGATTCATCTTCAATAGCGATGAGATCTACACTGCACAAAGCAATCACATATTCATACCCTTCCTCATGGGAGACTTCAATGTGCACGCCCCCAATCGTCCGCGTAGCATGTCGCTGATCTAGGTGTTAAACATTGTTGGTGCCAGTACTGATCCCTGTGGCACATTTCTTGCTTTTACATCCTTCCAGAATGACATGTTTGTCAGACATAAGTTTAAGGGTCTTCCTGAGGGAATCATGAGCTGCCACAGTAATTTCATACGAGAGGTCATATCTGGAAAGAAGAGAAGAGAGCGTCCTGACCTGACCGCAACATGTTGCGAGTGAGTGCCCCGCTGATATGTGACTGAGCTCTCACAGTGAACTATATGCTGGGGTGCCCAGCCCTAGATACCATGACAGCCTGTCACTACACGGTCTGCTCAGCGCTATAAACTTCCGGCAGCCTTAATTAGCTACATGTATGTTTATCCATGTGTTTGAAAAAAAATGTTTGCTATTTTAAGGTAACTGAGTGCCATTAAAAACGCTTCAATACTTTGTCGTTTGGTGTAAAAATATGTATACATATTCTCCACATCGCTACATCAATCAGTCAGCATATTAGTCCTCGAGTGTGGAACGTGGTAACAGAATTCATTCAATTTCAATTTAATTTAGTTCAAATTCATTTAGTTGCATAATATGCGTGGGCCATACCAAATCTTTCATGATTTGTATAACGCTGCTGGTAGTACGAGAGTCAACAAAGCGCGCTGCTTTTCGCTGAACCTTCTCGTTTGTGGCTGTCATATGGTCCCAAACTCCATTACCGGGTGAACTAATGCTTATATTTCTTGTGGATACGACGTGGGGATATGATGTTTCTGTTAAGGAACGCGTTGATGGTTGCATGATGGTGCCAAGGTATTTTGCGGTATTGACATGCAAGGAAAATTTATTTTTGCTTATTGGTGACCTCATAAACAAGGAGCCACTTTTCTTCCCTCTCGAAGAGCGTCGGTCTGGAATGGACGATGATAGAAGCTCCGGAAGGTCGTTAATATAGATCAGAAAAAGTAATGGCCCCATTACTGTTCCTTGTGGGACAACAGACGAGACCGCATTAAGTAGTACTTTTTGTGACCGATCTGCAGAAAGCTAGCCTCGTGCGCCATAGTAATTGCATTTATTCCGTAGGCGCTGGTGTGGTACCTTGCCACAGACAGAAAATTCGAGGATACAGTCTAGCTCTCCCAGATTTAAGTCTTGGAGCTTTCACAAGATCGCATACTTCTGAAACCGCGTTAATATTCGGAAAGGATGTTATTGGATTCTGCCTAATGCTTTGGATGACGTGCTCCATAATCTTACATATGCACAGAGACGCATGGCATCGATTTCCTTTTCTGAATAGTGTTATTTGGGCCTCCTTCCATTGATCTGGTATTTTACATTGATGAAGAGGCTAGAGCCTGATGTAAATATTGGCGCTACTTCCTTAGGAACTTTCTAGGAATGTCTGGGCCAGTTGCTTTGTTTGGGTTGATATGTGATTAGTTTGAAAACAGCACTGAAATGAATATTAATTCTGGGACGGTTGAATGTTGCTCGCCTGTTTTCGTTTTCGTGTGAGAAAACGGACGTGAATTGATCGTTTAGTATATTTGCCTTGTCGACGCTGTCGCTATGTAATATTTCATCATTGAATATACATAATGGGACACGGCGCCCAGTCGTGACAGTAATTTCTTTGTTTTTGATACACTTGATTGAATCGTTGTGACAATAACTTTGTTGGTCCATAAGTTTGAATGACTGTTGATATATCTATCCAGATGGTGGCAGACTTGACAAGCGAACAGCTTATTACGGTTGGGCTGTCTGTAGATGGAGCAAACAATCAAAGGTGTCCTTTTATATCATATCGCTACACTAATCACCACCATAACCCGAACCATCAGCTCGGTCTTCGCTGTGTAATCTGTATTCTGCTGGTTTTATTTCTTCGTCAGTCACAACCAGCGATTGGGTTGGAAGCTTCCACCGTGCCAGAAAACTCTTTTTGGCACTTTGAAAGTTAATTACAAGCGTTTTGAAATCAAGTTTCTTGATATTGTGATTGCGAGAGATGTATGTTGTTACAATTTTACAATCACGATGAACGTCATAACGTGTATGTTGTGTCATCTTTGTCCGCTCTGTTGTAAACACGATGTTATTGTCATTTTTGGTGCGTGTCACTAGGTTGTATAAGTCGCACGCATAAAATGTGTGAAGGTAGGCAATAACGTGACTTTTGACACCCGGCGGCAGGCGCAGGCGTACAAGGTACACATTCATGAATAGTATCATATAAAAAATCCAACAATAAGCATCAATATATCCAGCTGAGATTTGAGGATTTGTAAAGCATTTTGCCTGTTCTTGAAGTCTAATTTATCGTTTTCCGACGTCGCGAAATTTTTTGTGTACGCACATTGATCTGGATTCATTGGAACACACTGTCAGTCTCTTAACGTCCACCTCCCATACTGGTTGCACAAATCGAAACGTAAGGCGCCGAGCATCAGTAATGACAGGAATTAGGACTAATGTACGGTCTGTGATTTCGTAAGGTGCACGAAGACGTTGTCGGATGCTATTGGCACAGCTCAGTTCCTTATGTAGTTCTGGCAGTCAGTGGTAGTGGTTTTTCAGATAGCTGAGCACAGTTGGTCTTGTGGTGTTGCCACTCATGGCTATCCTATCTGGAGATCAGATACTTCCAGTTTGCAGTGTTTCATGTCGTTCGCTGATTCACATTGAAGAAGGCTGCGACTTTTCCCAACAGCTCGATTACATTTCTCGTTGCTCAATCTTGGCATACTGTTACGAGGAACAATTGATAGAAGTATTTTAGTCAGGATGTTCTATACTAGATTTCTTTAGGAATCGAGATCCAGATTTTAGCCCAATTTTAGACCGTTCACCATATGCTTTATATCTGTTAACGTGCAAACAGAGTGGTCCCTATCCTCTCACCAAAAAGGGCCTGTCCCTAATTTGGGGAGGTTAGCTTTAAGTTACAGGAAATGCGTTGCGGTAGACAGAGTGGAGTCACCAGCCCCTTCTATCCCCTTTTTGGTGCGAGCAACGGTTGGGGCCTGCATTTTAGTGCTGCACTAAAATTGCTCGCCCCTCTCGCACCAAAAACGTAACTGGCGACGTTGTGTAGTGTTTTGTTTTACACACCATTGTCTTGTTTATTGTAATCGTACAACACGGCCTTTAAAATTTTCTACAACAAATGGACGCCAATAAAATTGAGGCACTAATTAATGCCGTGGAAAAAAGACCAAACATTTATGACAAAACAAGTGCT
>JARBEQ010260173.1:0-15863 GCA_030265355.1 Tritonia tetraquetra
TAATATTATTCTACCATTTGCCTTCCATTTCCCACCCAGGCTTTTGAGAGGATGGGCCTTATGCCTGGAGCCTCGTCTTTCTACCTAAATGGCTTGCCCATAGACCTGGAGGTGTACGATGTCTATACTCTTCTGGACGTCATGACAAGCGAGGCCAGTCTCGTGGAGGGACTTCACACCCTTGGATTTAAAGTAAGCACAATAAAACGGGCTGTCCAAAGTGTGTGTGTGTGTGTGTGTCCCAGTTCTTATATATAGCTGAGGGGTGAACACAAGGGCTGCATTATTTTTTTTGTTGGCCTTGCTTATGATTAATACTGCTCAGTGTATTGCTCATGGTGTCAATAATGAGTTATGAACACAATGGACTGATCACCTGCTTGTCTGAAATTCTTTGATCCACAGCAATTTCCAACCCTGTGTTCAGCCACGCTTGGTGGTCAGGATGCCTGCATTTATGTTGGGGTGTCTTGTGTGCCTCTTATGGCCGAAAATGGGGTTGGCCCCAACACTGCCGTGTGGTGTTAATGGGGTTTGATCAAACAAACAAACAAACAAACAAACAAACAAAAACAATAAAATGAGGGCTGTTGGAAGTTGTAAATTAAAGGGTAAAAGAATAAATGAAAATGTAAAAATTTCCCAAGGACAAAAGACAGGGAAATACTTTTTCTAAGAGCCTTATGTGGCAAAATCTGCTCAGTTTTCTTATCGCTGAGGGGTTTATAGTAAATATTGTTCTGGCCAAAACTGGGCAACACCTAAAAATGTGACACTCATTGTGCCATTCAAGGTTCGGGGCACAGTAGGTTGATCACCTGTTTGCCTTACCTACCTGATCCAGATTTTTTCCAGATGTATGTTCAGCAATGCTGGACATTGAGTTGGCCATGACACTCCTTTTTCTAAGCTAACAAACAACACAAAAGGCAACAGAATAACATGTAACAAGGCTTGCAAATCAGTTGTGTTTAGGAACATCCGTCCAGTGGAGTTTTTACAGTTTTATTTCTTCTTTACCTTTAAAGATTACCTGAGAATGTTGAGGACAGGGTCTTGAAAACTCTGAATGATCCTGAAAAGAAAATACCTTTGTCTACCAGGATTTGACCCCTAAACCTTCACACAGCAACATGGGTACTCACTCAGCCATTGTCAACAAACCACTTTTTATTAATGGCTATCTTTCTGGAACAGTCAACTCCAGTTTATCGCAATTCTTTTAAACACAATTGCCACTTAATCCAAGAAACAGAATTATTAATTCTATATAAAAGTCTCTGGTTAATCGCAATTTCGGAGGATCACAACAATTTTGCCGCTCTCGTTTGTGTTGTGATTAACCAGAGTGGACTGTACGTTCACGTATTCCTGCTTTCCTTGATACCAGTGCCGAGTTTTCTTTAATTTCCTTAAAATTTACCTCTCTAGTAAACTACATAGAAATCTGTTTATTAAGGTTTTGAGGGTGAAACTCGGTGAAAACCTATTAGCCACTCTCCTGATCCTATTCAGGTAGGTGGGATCGAGAACCTAGTCCTATCGGAGACGGACAATAAACTCGGAGGTCCTGTGTGCACGGTGCGCACGTTAAAGAACCCTTGGCTGTTTAAAATCGATAAGAGTAGGCCGCAAGGCGGCTGTACGGGCAAAATTAATTCCTACCACAAAGGTCACAGTGGGTTGATCGCCTGCTTGGCTTAATATCTTTTTTAGAGACATCCAGCCTCATAGTGCTGGCCCTACACTGTAATGGTAAAAGGGAACTGGATAAGAAAGAAAGAAAGGGTGTCGCAGCGTAGTTTTTGCCATATACACAGAAGGTCCTGGCTTTGAATCCCAGCGCCGACATGGGAGATTGTTTTCTTTGGACTTTCTCAGAGTTTTTATGGCTCTGACTCTGTGGATTCCTTGTGTCCTATCAGAATGGACTATAAATCGTAGGTCCCACCTTCGATATGACCCGTGTGTTGCCAAGGGCGTAAAACTAGCAACTTTTAAAGTTTTGTCCATTTTTTGACATGGGGCGTTTTGAACCATTCTAGCGTCTGGGCTTTTTGAACCAATGGATTAAGTCTTTTAAGTTTTGTGATAGCAAAGACGTTGCTAATTTAACACTTCATTTCAGTTTGGGAAAGGTAAATGAGTTGTGGTTCTCATTAGATTGAATTGTAATGATCAAGTGGGGGCATCCCTAGTGCAGTTGTTAAGTCACTTGCCTTTCGATGTGGAGGAATGGGTTCAAGTCTTGCCTTATGCAGAATTGTTTTTGATATGACTGTTTTGTGTTGAAAAGGGTGTAAAACTTCAAATTTCCCCCCGTGGGGACCCGAGGTGGTAAAATAAATAGGTCCTCTGTTCATCAACAGGGGGTGCAACCCCCCCAATGATGGTTGCCACCCATGGACTACGTCATTCCTAGTGGTCCATGAGTGGCATCTTGTCTGATTTCGCTCTTCTCTCTTTCCTTTTTCTACCCCACAGGGGTCTGGGGTTTATAAATGGGCCCTCCACCAACGGGGGATGCAGCTCCCCCCAGTGGTGGGTGCCACCCATGGACTGCACGTCTTTCCCAGTGGTCTATGGGTGGCATCTAGTTATGTTTAATTTGTTTGGAACCGTGTGGCGGGCGCTGAAATGACCTACCTGTGTCGATAGAGCCCTAAAACAGCAACAAACAAACAAACAAACTTCAAATTTTAGAATTTTTTTAATTTGTTAGAACCATCATTTGTCTTTGTTTAGGGCTTACATACATTAGTTAGAATACATAGTTTTAAAAAATAATGATTATTACAATTCTTGTTTTGATTTTCAGGGTGACAGACTCCAAAAGCTCCTGCAGTTGGACCTGAAAGAGGGCAGTGACCAGAGTTATGCTGTGGATATCAGGCATACAGCTGTGCAGGTAGCTCATTGCTTGGGGGCAAGATCTATTTTGTAAATCTTGTTCTTTTGGATTGAAATGTTAGGTCCTAAATGGATTGGCATCATGTCTCCTTCCCATTCTCATCCAGTGATGATAATTTTCCGCAGATTGGCGGAAATCCTCTTTTTTTCCTCCTTTTTTCTTTTTTATCAGATTGGGCTTGCATAGGGGCTGGAGAGGGGTGAGGGCTGTTTTCATGCATGTTTTGAGTTGACCAAAAATGTTCCTCTTTTTTGACAATTTTCTGTTATCATCACTGTCATCACTCTCTCTGTGAAGACACAGAAAGTCTATATAACTCGTGAAGTGAGATAACGGATTAACTCTGTGCGCGTGAAAGAGTTTTACAGACTTTGTGTGTCTTCACTGAGAATATGAAGGAGATGTGATGCCACTCTGTTTGGGACCTTAGCCATCTGATTGCCTTGTTCTAGTCTCTTGTACTATTTGTAGGTATATGAAGAGAGAAGGTCATCTGTTTCCATAGAGACAAGTAAGGCAGGAATTACATAGGATAAGTTAAGCTGTGCTGGGCGTCTTGTAGAAAATGGTAACAATTAGAATAAAGCATGTGTTTAGACTGGACCAGTGTGAACACTTACTCTAATTTAATTGTTACCATTTCCGATACAGCTTGACTTATTCTGTGTAATCTGGGCCTTAGTGTTACAGGGTCTTAAGGCTCATAGGGCTGGTTTTTGATAGCATGAGGTGGACAAGTGACAATCTGTTTCCTTCTATTGCATCTACTTTCCCAATTCTCAGTCAAGAATTAGTACCCCACTTGTGCGAAAGGAGGCGATCGATTTGGCTTGAACCCGTAACCTTTGCCATAGAATTTCACTGCCTTTATCACCCATCGGCATCTACTCCTTCAGTGGAGATGGACACACTAAAATACACTGTGTACACTTTAGATAACCTTTCTTAAACTAACTCTTTCTTAAGATAAACTTTTAATCCAGTCCTGATTTTTATTAATTTTTTTACTATTCATTTATATCTGGATAAGATGAACCTTGCTTAAGGTAAACTGTTTGTCTTGTCCCTAATGGTTTATCTTAAATGGATTTCAGTGTACTGTTGTTTTAAGCCTATTCACTACAGTTTATTTTTGTATCTTATTTTGACAGTATTTGAACGACCTGTCCAATGACAAGGTGTATCGTAACTGGCCCGGTTCTGTCCAAGACTTGCTGCGACCGTCCTTTCCTGGCATGTTGAGACACGTTGCGAAAAATTTGTTTAACTTGGTAAACCTTTTTACTTTCTCTCTGTTTTTATGTGATGTGATTATGTTGTTGTATTTGTCTAAAAACATGTATTTTGGCCTGTATGATATATGTGAAAATGTAAGTGAAAAACTGGGTAAAAACCACAATACAGTGTTTGGGACAGTTCCATGTTCTGCTGGTTAGAGCTAAAATTGGATTTATCTTTCTAACATTCCCAGTTGTATTTTATTTAGTCTTTGAAATTCATTTTTATGTTTTTTAACTTTACACATCATAATTTTTGTTTCAGGTTTTTATTGTGGACCCTGCTAGTCCTGACAGTAAAGGTCTTCTGAAGATGGCCGAGGCTTTCCTTGTACATAGGGCACCCCTCAGGTAATGCAGTGGACCCCCGTCACCCCGTCAACAGTTGACAATTTGTCCCTCTTTGAATAAGGCGCTTGTCTATTGCTGTTTACGTTTCCAACTCTCAGACTAGATGAAAATTGGATCGAGTGAAATAATAATAATAATAAACTTTATTCATCCTTTCGGGAATTTGTTTTACGAACGTGGACATACTGGAATGAAAAAACAATAGTTAAAACATAAAAATACAATATACATAATAATAAAATTTTTAGGTACGAAGTAGATATCACATAATATATATATTAATGTTTAAAGTACAGTATGTAAAATTTACGTTGTTATGTATGAGTATGGCAAATGGGAATACATTTTTAAAGACATTTTTTTACCCAATGAAACAACAATGTGACTCAATTAGGGATTGAACCCACAACCCACACCAAAGATCTTTCAGTAATGTTTGAAAAATTTATTTTATTTTATAATTTCTACTCCTCCGTTTTTCTCCATTTGTTGTGGCGTAGCATTATTGCTTTCGCTTCGTGGGCAGAAGGTACTGGGTTTGAATCCCGAGACAGGGCCTGGTGGCGCAGTGGTTAACGCTTTCGCTTCGTGGGCAGAAGGTACTGGGTTCGAATCCCGGCAGGGACATTGGGATTTTTTTCTTCGAACTTTTAAAAGTTTTTTATGGCTCCAATCAGATATGGACTATAAACGAGAGGTCCCGCCTTTGACATGACCTCGTATAATGTGTTGCCAAGGGTGTAAAACTAACAACTTTAAACTTTTTCTCCAGATTGGGCCTTGTGTTTGTGTGTCAATCTACGGACAAGACGGACACTGGTTACACTAGTGCCAGCATTGCTTTAACTCGGGCCTATAACTTCATTCTGATGGATCAAGGCTCTGCTGCCAACGGACTGTCTTTTATCACAGATGTGAGTTCTCTTATTGATTCTTTTTTACTGCATGCGTAAACTGAATCCCAAACTAGGTGTCACGTTGAAGATGCCAAGAGCATGAGTCTCAACAACACACTGAGAAAGGCAAAACAGTGAGATGAATGGAGAGAGCTGGTTGACAGGTCCTCTAATGTTCTCTCACCAGACTACAGGACAAGCTCGGAAAGTTTTTCTTCCTTTGTGATTGAGGAGATTGGTAGCATGTTTTTTCTTTTTTCTTCCTTTTTAAAAAAAATTTGTCACTGAATTATTTTTCATTTGCTAGGTTTCTTTCAAGGAATGAAAAAAAAAATGGTTAAAAGAGAATAATGCATCTTCTTAACTTTTTCAGGTTTTCCAGAAAATTGGTTCCAAAGACCTGACAGCTGATGCAATTATTGCAGAGTTTACAGCCCAATACCCCGGGGAAGACTTGAACTTAGTTTTTGGCGACAATGATGATTACGATGATATTCGTAAGGTGAGATTATTATAGTTCCTTGTAAGAGAGAGGAGTGGGGAGAGGAGGATTCTGTTTCTTTCTCTCTTTCTTTCTTTCATAATTGAAAATTCAGGCAATGAAATGTAAAGCTAATGAAGACCAAATCATTTGATTTATTTCTATTCTTTGCTAATCTGAGTACTTTATCCCACTATTGTCAATGAAAACAACTGAGCACTATTTTATAATGAACGAGGACGCTTTAAGAGTTGTGTCACAACAGTTTCAGAATTTTATGATTTCAATTGAAGGCAAGAGCAAAGCATTTGAATCAAACTTAAGCAAACAAAGGGACATCGCTCTCCTTTTGACCTCATTTATCTTATTATTGACAATCGTTGCTTCATCTATATGTATTGTCAAATGGTCTTTTAACTAAATCTATGTGTTTTCAAATTATTTTTTCAGGCGGGTCTAGATTTTATCTCCAATATCGGTCTGAGTGGACTCCCCCAGGTGCTGATCAACGGAGTGCCGTTGGACAGTGACCAGGTCAAAATGGATAATTTTGAGGAGGCAGTCGTGGTTGAGGTGCTGAAACAAACGCAGATTATCCAGATGGCTGTGCATAAGGTTCAACATCTCTTTTCACATTATAAATTCTTATTTGTTTTAATTTTTATTATGTATATTGAAATATTTGTTGGGTAGGGGTCTCGTGATGGTCAACGTATTCGCTTCTTGAATCCTGGCGGCAACATTGGGATTATTTCCATTTGAACTTTCTAGAGTTTTATGGCTCTGACCCTGCTGATTCCAATATCGTAGTGTTGTGGCCAGCCTCATTTTCAGTCATAAAAGGCACACAAGATACATAAATGTAGGAACCTGACCACCAAGCACGGCTGAACAAAGGGTTGGAAATTACTGTGGTTCAAAGGATTTCAGACAAGCAGGTGAACAGCCCACTGTCCACAACTCTTTATCAACACCATGAGCAATGCACTTAATCATATGCAAGGCCAAAAAAATATTAATGTAGCCCTTGTAGTTACCCCTCAGCTATTATAAGAACTGGGAGAATTTGGTCCCGCCTTTGATAGGACATAAACTGTGTTGGTAAGGGTGTAAAATTAACAGTAATATGTTTGTCCTTTATTTATTTAGTGTTAACCCTTTCAACACTGAACTCCTTTCTTTCTTTCTTATCCAGTTTCCCTTTTACCATTACAGTGTAGGGCCAGCACAATGAGTCTGGATTTCTCTGGATCAAGACCAAGCAGGTGATCAACCCACCGTGACCTACACTGAACTCCTGAGCAAAACAAGTAGTGTGCCTGCCCCATGTCCTTGATATAACTTGGATATTAAATGCCTCAAATGATAGGAAAACATATCATCAGTGTGCGGAACAGAATCATATCTGAAGACCTTTTTTCTACTTTAATACTAAATAAAGGGCTTGGCAAAGCCCGTCTTTTATTTTTGAGGAGTTTTCATTCTGTTAATTGCCTGTTCCATGTATGATTCATTTATTCAGGGTGAGGTGACCGACAACACTGACCTTCTAGACTGGTGGATGGAGAGAGACAATGTTTTGCCAAGACTCAATTCAAGAATTCTGGCTCCACCGACGAACCGCCTCGATATGACGGGAAGTTTTGGTGAGAGAGCGTTTCATCTCTGTAACTTGTTTGTCTTCTTCTTATCCAGTTCCCTTTTACCCTTACAGTGTAGGGCCAGCACTATGAGGCTGGATTTCTGTGGATCAAAATATTAAGCCAAGCAGGTGATCAACCCACGGTGACCTTTGTGGTAGGAATTGATTTTGCCCAGGAAGCGGCCTTGCGGCCTACTCTTATCGATTTTCAACTGCCAAGGATTCGTAACGTGCACATAGTATCTTGTTTGTGTGTTTGTTTAATCATTCCCCATGGATACTACAATCCAGTGTTTAGGCCAGCTCTATGCTCCACCCCAAATGATGCGCACAACTCCCAAACATATGAATGCCGGTGGTTGAACGGTTAGCATGCTGAACTGGTCAGTGTGGTCAAGCTACATTGATCGTGATCAGTGTCTAAAAGGACGACCACTCCGGCGCTGTGCCCTTAGGTAAGGCACTTAACTCTGCTTACCTCACTCAACTCAGGTGTAAATGAGTACCCGGCAGAGGGCAGCGAACGATCTTGTCAGAATGCTAGTGCTGAAGCGCCTAACAGGCGACTCGCACTGTATACTCTTCATGGTTACCGGGGGTAAACTATACATTGTAAAGCGCATGGAGCATGATAAACTTCGTGGATATGCGCTATATAAGTGCTATGCTTTACTTTCCTTTTACTTTTATCTATTGTACTGTAGGAGAGCAACTTCAGCTGTCAGCGAATATGGCCAGTCATGTCGATTCCAAGACTCTTACAGCCGGTGTTGCAGACAAACTCAAGTATATTACAAAGACAGGTAGGTGTATAAAGTTATGATTTTTCATCTATTGCTTTTACCCCCTTTATAACAAAGAGGGTTCGTAAACATCTTGGAAAACTGGAAAAGTTGTGGAATTTGGTTTTAAAAGATTGAAATATGGAAAATTCAATCAAAGACATTGGAAAAATCTTAGAATTTGAAAGAACTCACCTGATTGTAATCTTTGTTACTGCAAATCTTGAATCCCAAGGTAGTCATCGGTATTAGACCTCCAGCATTGTTGGGTAACCTGCGATTAACCCACTCTTTTTAAATGATATGTTGTCTTGAAATTATTATTTTTTTAGTTGAAAAGTCTTGGGGAAAAAACTTTGAAAGTGAGTGCAAACCCTGAAGTAAGGTCCCCTCAAAGGCATTTCAACAGAACTGTAACCTCCTTGAAAACTCTGAAATTATATCTTGAGAAAAAAATTAATGTACAGGGACATTCACATCCTCCACATCCTTAACCACTAGTGCTGGGCTGAAATTTGGATACTAAGTTATTGCTCTTGACTTGGAAATCCAGTTCTTTGGTGTCGATCTGGCAGGCTGTTATTATTGCTTAGTTGGAGGCAGCAAATGACGTCATCTGGAGGGGAGGGGCGTCGAAAAAGGTGGAAAAACAAGTTAACAAGATATCAGCACATAATTTGAGTTGGGTAGATCTAGTTTGTCGCGTAAATCCAAATCAACGCGAAGTTCTAGTTTATCTAGATTTAAAATCTTTGATTTCATTTAGATTCTGGTCAGTATGCGTATTGTAATGCTTTTTTCAAATCCAAGTCCGTATGCCAACCCAGATAAGACCAGGTCCGGTCCGTATGCCAATCCAGATTAGACTCTGAAGTCTTGAAATTTGGATCGATCCTGATTGATCCAGTTAATTGCAATCAGATAACCCAGAAAAAGCAAGTAGATGCCCAGCTCTATTAACCACTCATCCACGATGTGCTGTCCTGCCTAGATAATAGTTATGTCTACACATGTCTCTCTCTGTTACGTTTTTGCATATATTTTTTTTAACCAGAGGAAGAATCTGTGAGAACAGTGACAATGTGGCTCGTGGCCGATCTGGAGACAGTGGAAGGCAGAGACATGGTGTATAGTGCTATTCGTCACCTGGTAAGGACATGAATGGATGTTTGGGTGAGAGAGTATTGTATTGTCCTTAAGGGCCTCATAGAGCTTGACCCGGTTTTGGTATCGTGAAGCGGACAAGTGACAGTTTGTCACTTTCTGGATAGGGCGCTGGTCTGTCACAAATTACTCCAAATCATTTGAGAATTGCTACCCATTTCTACACCTGGGTCGAGTGAGGCAATTGGAGTAAAGTTTCTTGCCCAAGGAAAAAACGATGTGCCTGAAACTGGACTCGAACCCACGACCACCATTGTCTAGACCACATGGCCATCTCGCCTCCTTTTGCATGAGAGAAGTAGAGATTGATATGCTAATGTCATGTCATTGTAATAATAATAATAATGATGTACATTTTTATAGCGCCCAATCTGGTATCTAAACAAGCTCTGGGCGCTTTACAATAACATATACATGTATATAAACAACAAACAACATTAAAAGGCATAAAAACAATCGAAAATGAAACAGAAAAGTGCTATATGGTGCAAACCTATTTCCTAAACAGATACGTCTTAAGGTTCTTTTTGAATGAATCAAGAGACTCACACTCCCTCAACTCACAGGGTATACTGTTCCAAATCTTTGGGCCAAAACTAGCAGATGATCTTTCACCTATTTATTGTACACGTCGTAATCCATTCCTTCTGCCATTGAAAAGCCCTGGAATGGTATGTGATTTACAGAGGGGTGCACAAACCCTGTTGACATCAAATGGAGCCGTTGTTATTTTAACGTAATGACCCATGCTTTCATTGTTCATTCGTCTTTCCTTCTGCAGAAAACATCTAACGACTTACGTCTGGGGCTTGTCCTCAACCCGACGGACACTGCCAGCGAAAAGAACTCCATCAACAAAGCGGTTTATGTGGCTCTCCAAACGTTGTCCATGCGTTTGGCTAAAAGTTTCATTACCAAGTTGGTGAAAGAGGAAATTGTGGCAGAGTTGAAGAAGGGAGACAAGACAATGAAGGACTTGGAAGTGCATGTAGGTATTTCACGGCTCTCTCCAAACAATGAAAGAAATGCAAGGAAATATGTCAATGCTGTCGTGAACGATCAGTGTCATTGGATTTGTTAAACTTTTACAAGAGGCGGGAAAAAGCCATTCCCGTTACTAAAATAAAAGGACAAATTGTTTGAAATTTTGACATCATATGCCGCTATTAGTATTGTTTTATTATTATTGTTATTATTAGTAGTAGTAATAGTAGCAACGATCATCTACAATAAGATGTTCAACTCAATGACTTCTACCGATGACGATTGAGAGTGATGTCCCTTTATTATTGTGTGTTCCCATAATTCTCTTATTTTTTGGTGCGTTCAATACCCGATACAAAATGGTATGGTCGTAATGCATCCTTTTACCAAAATTATGTGAACTTAAAACAATATTGCACCAAAATCATAAAATGAGTTCTATCAGATGCATGCTATGGCACAACTAGCACACAAGGTGCAAGGGAATCTACTCTTAAACTTTCCTCACTCAGTATATGGTGAAATTCTTTCTTTCTTATCCAATTCCCTTTTACCATCACAGTGTAGGGCCAGCACAATGAGTCATGAGTCTGGATTTTTCTGGATCAAGATATTAAGCTAAGCAGGTGATCAACCCACTGTGAATGTAGTGAAATACGTCGAGTTCAATATCTTATTGTAGATGA
This sequence comes from Tritonia tetraquetra, assembly GCA_030265355.1. Taxonomy (NCBI): domain Eukaryota; kingdom Metazoa; phylum Mollusca; class Gastropoda; order Nudibranchia; family Tritoniidae; genus Tritonia; species Tritonia tetraquetra. Next base: position 11,175 of record JARBEQ010260173.1, read on the forward strand.
TCGTTGATAGTAGTAGCAGTGGTATTATATTTTTACTATTAATTATCATTATTGTTATTACTTATTATCCATATTATTATTATCATTAAAAGACTACCCAAAAAAATCAACTGTTCCATGGTTGATTTCGTATGCTGATTGATTTGCGTCCTTTGTTCCAGGGTATGGACATGGACGCGTACCTAAAAGCCTTGGATGCCGAGACCGGTTCCTTCCTCAAAATCCACCAGACATTTGCCGCCAGAGTTCTCGCCATCAACCAAGGAGACAGGGCAGTGATCACCAATGGAGCTGTGAGGCAATCTTTTAGTTTTGTTGTTGTTGTTGTACACCCCAGGTGCCCATCCAACTTTGGCCACTCAGCCCCTGGGCCAGGATGTACCTTTTTCCCCGTATATTTTTAAAATGTTAAAGAGGAGCGGAAAGGTACCTCCGCTTGGACGGCTAACTGGCCTGGGCCAACTTGGACAGGTGCCGAATGGGGCGTACCTTTTTTCTTGTTTGTTTGTTTGATCGAAGCCCATTAATACCGTTGAGTGGTGTTGGGGCCAGTCCTGTGTTCAGCCATGAAAGGCACACAAGATACCCACATATAAACAAACACTCAGGCACCCCGACCACCAAAAGCACAAACTGAACACAGCCGGGAAATTTTTGGATCGAAGAATTACAAACAAGCAGGTGATCAGCCCACTGTGTACATAACTCTTTACTGGCACCATGAGCAATACACTGAGCAGTATTAATCAAAGACAGGCCAATAAACAAATTACTGTTGCCCTTGAGGCTACCCTTCGGCATTAATAAATGCTGGGGTATTTTTCCACTTTCGCCGTCCACCTTTTAAAAAAAATTTCTCCTCGAAATTTTGGTATTTGACCTGTAGTTGGGGTAGGGGTAGATTTAGGACATTAGGCTGGAGTCGTTTCAAACAAGCAAGCTTTAGAATAGGCACAAAACTAACAGCATGAACTTCATGTGGTGTTTGCCATGATAGAAGAGGGTGAATGATGATATAATGTTTTTTGTGCCCGGTACCAGATCCTTGGACCAATGAACACAGACGAAGAGATGACCATGGAGGACTTTAACCTGCTGGAGAAAGTCTCCAAGACTCAAGGTGCTGCCAAGATCAAAGAGACCCTGGTTAACATGGCAGGTGTCCAAGAGAAGGACAGGTAAGCAGACCTGATAAAGGTACTCTCCTGTTTTTTTAGCCACTTATAAACTTGACAAACAGTCTGTTTCTACTGGTTTTTGTTAAATAATCTTTTTTTCATTCATACCGTTTTTGTTTTTCTTTCACTCTATTGATGTTCTTATTCTTCTGTTGTCTTGTCGTATTTTTACTTGGGTAAGGGTACCAAAGAAAATTGTTTGAAAGATTATCTACTCTGCTATTTTTTATGATCGTACAAGTCCTTAGCAAAAAACATAGGAAAATCACTCGATTCACTTGAGGATTTCTTTGCTATTTCCCTTTGCTCACAATCAGGAGAATTGATCTCACAAAAAAAGAAGAAAAATGGTCTTTACTTTGGCTACAAATGTATGATGGAGTACCAGAAAATTATAAAAAACACAATCCTGCAGCTCACTTTTCTAAAGTTAACCAGCTAAAGGGACAAAACTCCAGGGCTTTTCCAGGGCACAAATTCCAATTCCAGGGCTATTGAAGGGATTGTTTGGTGTTTGATTAGATTTCAGGGCTTTACAAGGGATCTCTTGAGTTTCATCCGTGCTATGCTGTTCTAATTCATTCCTGTATTTTAGGGACAGTGATGCTGTGATGAAAGTGGCGTCTTTACTTCTGTCCAAGGGCAAACAGGAGAAACGGCATAAGGTGGATTTTGAATCGGACATTCACAGGTCAGTGGATGTATTATTGATTAGTCATAGACTATGTAACATGTACAGTAACACCTCATTTTTATATACCGTTGGTAGTTTAAGGCTTTGATTAAGCAATGTGTGTTTGTGTGTGTCAGGACTGTATGAATGAGTGTATAAATGCTTTATTTCAATTTGAATTTGAATATTGTATTCTAGCAGTATGCAATGATTATGAAATTGTATGTTGTGTGTGTGGTATGACTGTTTGAATGAGTTTGACGTGGTCTCCGCAGGGTTTCAAGGGGCCGTGGCGGCCCTATGGACGCCACACAGCCGTGGCTCTTTTTGTCTCTTTCCCCCGGGCGAGCCGATTCCAGGGTCCCGAGGCCTTACCAGGAAAAGAGAACTCTTCCCGGGGCCACTTTATTTGAATATATTCTATTCTATTGTAGTGTTATGATTCTCATCATGGTTATGACAACTTAATGAAAGTTTGTGAGGGTGTGTTTGTTGATGACTTTCTGAATAATCACATACTTTGTTAGAAAAATGTTAGTTTGTGTACTAAGTATAAAGGTATGATAACCTGATCTGGAAAAGTAGAAGAAAAAGTTTGCAACTCAGAAAGCCTACATCAAAAGCGATTCAATACAACTTGAAAAGATTCCACATGAATCTCCACCAAGGCAGGCCCATGAAAACTCGAATCCAGATGGCCTCAGCTAGAGACAAGTGATTTAACCACTGCCCTAGGGATATCCTCTACCCCCAAAGACAGAAAGAAAGAAACTTTTGCTATGATGATGAAAATGTATACGTGTGTGTGTATTTCAGTGTGATCAAAGTGGAAGCTGATTCCAAGCTCCCGGCATTTACTGTGGAGGCTGTGGTGAATCCAGTCTCCCACGAGGCACAGAAATTGTCCTCAATCCTACTGGTCCTGCAAGAAATCGCTAATGTGGACGTTCACATCTACTTGAATCCGGTGGATAAACTGTCGGAAATGCCAGTCAAGAGGTAATAAATGAAAACATAGAAAATGTTAAAGTGCCTTTAAAACAGCCATAGAGCAAGAAAAGTGTTATGTTGACCATCAGGATCAAACCCACACCAGCCTTTGCGAACGGCAAGACCCCTCAAGCCGGAAACAGAGTCAGCTGCACTACCGATCGAGCTGATCCACCACCAGGTGTTGCCGTTGTCTGGTGTGGGTTTGATACCCACGGTTAAAATATCACTTTTCTTCTTCTATAGCTGTTTTTCTGGCACTTTCACATTTTCCATCTTTACTTGATATCACTAAAGACTTTGTGATTCTTCCCTTCTTCCATATCTCCTATTTGTATCAACTTAATATTTCATTTATTGTCTTCATAGAAATTGACTAATATTACTTACTGCTTACTCTTTAGAATTTATTCTAAAATGTGATTTTTTTTGTTGTTCTTGGTGTGTAATACGGTCATCATCATCATCATCATCATCATCATCATCATCATCATCATCATCATCATCATCATCATCATTACCCTTATCGTTATTCGCCCCCCTGTTTTAACTTGCCAAATCTAGTTTTGATATCAGCTCTGCTGTTTTCATGAAGAAGAGCAAATAATACTAATCTATTATTAGCCTTATTCACCCTTCTTCATGAAAAGGGGTTGGCATGCCTGGTATTGTAGTGTCTTCCAGTTCAAAATGGCTGTTTTAAAAAAAGGTTTAAATTTTCTGCCCTTTTTAACACAGAAAAGTCATATCAAAGGAAGTTCAATAGAGCTTAAAGAGATTCAATGCAGATCTTCAGGGCAGGAGGTGGGACTCAAATCCAGGCCTCCACACCCAAAGGCAAAATTGTTCTTCTTCTTCAGAGTCCTATGACCATAGGTACCTCCCAGTTGGCCGTCCCACTAGCAAGTCGTGCATGGGAGAGTGCCCGTCTAGCCCCTGAGAGACACTGCTCTAGGGATACTCCCCCAAAAATTGCTAGTTGAAATGGCTCTCAATTTTCTCCCATGTTCTATCTACAGTTTTTACCGTTATGTCCTGGAGCCGGAAGTAACCTTTGACACAGAGGGAATGATGACTGACGGACCATTGGCACAGTTTTTAGACATGCCTCAAAAGTCTTTGTTGACCTTGAACATGGACACGCCAGAATCTTGGCTGGTTGAAGCAGTCACCTCCCCTTATGATCTTGACAACATTCTATTAGAGGAGGTATGCCTTTGAGAAATCATTTTTAAAAATAATTTATTTAATGGTTTGATCACCTGCTTGTTTTAAATTCTTTATTAAAAAGTGTTTGTGGCTCAATGCCTAGTTACCACACTGTGAGGCAGTACAAAAAGTATATGTGCCACTCTTCAACATTTTAGCGGGTTTCCACCATTCGGTAATCTATGCGGCATGCGAAAAGTCAGCGAAGGGGAGGGAAAAAAGAAAAAGCTGGGTGTAACGATTTATAATTAAATTCAAGTCATTTAAAGCACATCAATATGATTTTAGTTTGTTTTTAAGATTCCACGTTGATTGGCTGGTGGCACCTTTATAAAAGGGATTAGATCCCCCCCAAAAAAAGAAAGTATAGTTCTCAACTCAGATGTGAATGAGTACCTGGTCGAAGGCAGCAAAAGATCTCATCAGAATGCTAGTACTGATGCGCCTAAGAGATAACTCGCACTGTATGGTCCACAGGGAGTTAAGTTGGTAATCGGAATAGTGTGGGCCTGCCAGGGTTAAGAAGGTAATCGGAATGGTGTGGGCCTGCCAGGGTTAAGTTGGTAATCGGAATGGTGTGGGCCTGCCAGGGTTAAGTTGGTAATCGGAATGGTGTGGGCCTGCCAGGGTTAAGTTGGT
>JARBEQ010260174.1:0-10520 GCA_030265355.1 Tritonia tetraquetra
CTCTCTCTCTCTCTCTCTCTCTCTCTCTCTCTCTCTCTCTCTCTCTCTCTCTCTCCTCTGTGTGTGTGTGTGTGTGTTGTTTCATTGTCACGCATACCATTATTATCCACAAAGAGCTGAAGGCCAAACGGATTTTTAAAAGGAAGCAATTATAAGAAGCATTCAGGGAGAATAAAAGATTGCCCAAGGTACCGGATGTCAACCCATTTTCCAAAACCAAGACTAGCCTCACATTATACGAAAGCATTAAAGATTATAATCATCCCTAAAGAACATATCAACATACTAAAACTATAGATTGCGCTTAGTGGAAATACTCTCTTTATTCTTGTATTCTAAGTCGTATATAAATCAATAAAATGCGCTTTTTCTGAAGCCTGACCCTCTTGCACTTATACATATTCCAACTGGCTCTTGATTTCTAATCGAAAAGAAATTCCGATTGTCTTACTAGACAAAAAGAGTGTAAAAAGAGTGACCATTTCAAAAGAGAATTGGAAATGATACGAAGATAATAGACCTTACACCGAAAGGTACTAACAAGATTATTGATAAAAAGAAAGACGAAGATAATAATATCTGTAATAGATCAGTCAGAAGAGACAAAAATGTATAACTGTCCACCTCTTTGCTATATATACCAGGTTAAGCTTCGCCTCGCGCCAAGAACTCCAGGGCCATTAAGGACATACCTTATAGTATTTTGATATTTGAAAAGACGACACCACGTCAATTAGTTACATAGGACGCCTGCCAGAGCCAAACAATTCCGTCTTGAAAATCATGGGTTTGAGAACACAAAAGTCAAAAGTTCACAGCTTTCCAAAACGATGATTTTTTATCAAAGAAATGGCCCAAAATTAGAGGCAGTAAGTGTATCTTTTCATAAAAAGCAGTCAATAATACGCACTGTGCCCCGGTGTCTTGTCTCAAACTTGCGAATATAATATAGAACCTTTTGACTCTAAGTTCGCGTGCTGTTGCCATGGAAAATGAAAAGAATTATTGAGAATTTAGCCGCAGAGAGTGTATAAGGTGCAGGATGTTTTTTTTTCAAACTTTGACAAAAGACTGTAGTCAGCAGACAGGGTTATTGCATGGCTATTTATTGTTAGAGGGGATAACAACATCGCCAGTAGCGCAATGGATGCGGAGTTCCAGGGTTCGAGTCTCACCCCACACATTATTTTTTTCTGGTTCCTTTCTCTGTCCTGGAGATTTTTGTGGAATCTTCTCAAATTCGATTCAACTGACTTTGATATAATGTTTTTGTGTTGAAAAACTTTTTCGAACAAATTCGACTTAAATTAATTATGGTCAACATTAAGATAACAAGTTGATTAAAGATAATGAAAAAAAGAAAACGATCCTTTCTCCGTATGCTATAATAGTATGATACGATCAAAATTTAAACCTTTTTCTCTCATATCACATAATTCATTCTACCAATTTATAACATTCTGTATCAATATTGCACGCGTATCTGGTCTTTACAGGTAACCCGTTTTGGTTCATGTGAATCAATGGCAGTAGGAAAATGGGAAACTGCCCGGAGGAAACCAGCCATAGAGAAGAAAAGTGGTTTTGTTGACAATGAGGATCTAACCCACGCTTGCGAAAGGCAACTCTGCCTCGCAAGTGATAGTGACCCGCACTATCTACGAACTGAGATGTTTTTTCTGGCACTTTCAAATTTTCATACTTTTACTGATACCATGTTTTACTGAGAAAGTGATTATTTGCAAGCTGTAGAAACCAGTTACAACCAAAGAGAGAGCGGCGAGCTGATTGCCAGCCCACTACAAAACAGTCGGCAAAATAGCTTGGCAAAGTAGTTCAAGTCGACATATTTTTCTGAACGTAATATAAACATACTCCAAGTGAATTTTGATTTAACGTTTTTTTTCCACTCGAAGTATGTTTAGATTTTAGAGTTCAGGGATGCGGGAAGAAATACTCTGAATGTGGAATTCATCAGCACGAAGCATGCCAATAGGACTGTAAAGTAGCATTTGCATGCGTATCACAATAAGCGCTGCCTTTTACTAATGCCGGCTCTTCTCTAGACCCACACACGTTTGGATTGGCGCATTTTGTAAAAAAATATATAATGATAGATAAGCAGATATGACAATGACCAAAAAAGATGGCACTAAAAATGTATTGTTTACGTCAAACAAGATGGCGACACCATGATGCGTACCTTGATGTTACGTGACATGTGCATAATAATATGTTCGGACCGACTCCGACATCCTCTTTGATGTCAACACCAAAAATGAGTAGCCACCGTCGTTGAAGAAAATTGCCTCATTAGCGCTTCTGTAGTATTTATAGTTCTGAGGTGTATTTGCCCAATGCGTTCAATGCTATACCAGAAATACTCTATACCATATGTATAGAAGATTTCTGGCTATACCGTGCAACAACCATACTTTCATTAAACTGTTGGTTAACTTGTAATGAAACAGTACATCATTGTGTCTGTGGAAATCATTATAATAAATTATGTCAGGAAAAAACCCAGACGCCGTCGCTATATATTGAGTGTGTTGTAAAGGCAAGTAATTTAGAAACGGTTCCCCATATCATTATCTGTACCGGAATGCAATCGAGCCAATCATTGGCTATTCATTGACTATTACAGCATTTCTATCCAATCAGCTGTAGAGAGTTTGGTATGGCATAATAAGTACCCTTACTTCATTATTTCCTCTCCTCGTTCTCCTCCCCCTTCCATCTCCTCCTCATCCTCTTCCCTCTTTTTTTCCTTTTCTTCTTATTATTTTTCTTCCTCTCCTCCTCCTCCTTCTTCTTCTTCTTCTTCTTCTTCTTCCTCTTCTTCTTCTTCTTCTTCTTCTTCTTCTTCTTTTTCTTCTTATTCTTCTTCTGCGGCGCCCAACTCTGTTGTTCACAGTATAATTCCAGCAAGCATGGCTATGATGGTTCACTATTTCTACGGTTAAAAAAACATGGGTGTTCGGGTACTCTTACAATAATGATAACACATTTCTTTCTTTCTCGGTATTCTATCACCTAATGTAACCAGAAATGGATCCTTTGATTGTGCGTCGTAATTAATGAAATCAGCCCTACATACACTGCAATGGTAAAAGGGAACTGGATAAGAAAGAAAGAATTAATGAAATCAGCCCTACACTGTAATGGTAAAAGGGAACTGGATAAGAAAGAAAGAATTAATGAAATCAGCCCTACACTGTAATGGTAAAAGGGAACTGGATAAGAAAGAAAGAATTAATGAAATCATATGCATTAATTTTGTCGCGAGTAATTACAATTTCCTCTCTGTCAGAATTGTAATAGCTAGTTGTAGAAAAATGCTGTTGTTTGATTTGGAGCTAGTGATATATTATTATTGATTTTTTGCATATCGAACAATAATCAATTCATGATGTTGCCGCTGTTGCTGACATTGTTTGTTTTTCTATATCATTATTGTTGTTTCAGTTATTTCCTGTAATGTTGTGTATTTTTTGTTTGTGTTTTTTTTTTCTCTCAAATTATATTCGTAGTACTAAACCAATTAGAATTCAACTTGTAGCACTTTTCAACTGGGGGTAAATGGTGAAGGATATAGCATTATATTGGCAGTTTTATCATTATCTCAGAGGATACCTACAAGAGCTACAGTAATTTTTGTATTGGTCTATCTCTGATTAATACTGTTCAGTGTATTGCTCATGGTGACAATAAAGAGTATGGACACAGTGGGCTGATCACCTGCTTGTCTGAAACTCTCTGAACTCCAAAGCGTTACCGGCTCTGTGTCTAGTCATGTTTGGTGCCTGCATTAATGGCAGGTGGTTCATGACTGAACATATGGCTGGCCCCAACACTGCTCTGCGGTATTAATTGGGTTCGATTAAACAATTAAACATTAACATGACCAAAACAACAGTTTTGATGAATAGAAAATTGTTGTCCTGAAATAATGACACGACTCTGAAGAGTCCCATTTCAGGAATCGATATACAGGTCTCCAAGCGCTGCCACCCATGTCCAGAGCAATCAAAAAAAGCAAATCTTACGACTGAATCAAATTCCATTAAGATGTCTGCACCACAAGACACGGTACAATGCCATTTTGGTTTTAGTGCAAGATTCCTCTTTTCAATCAAGTTTCTGGCTTGTTAAGTTTTGTCTCCGTCCTGTCTATCATGTGCCATTTTCGTTTTTTTTGATAAAGTGAAGATTTGTAGAAAACATTTTTGTGGTCCATAAATCAGAAAATTGTCTGCATTGAAACTAAATTAAAGAATTTCCTCAATCGGGATGAGATGAAAGTGATTTTATTATTACTGTTATCATTATTATTATAACCTTACGCCGAAAGGTACTTAAAGGTTATTGATAAAGAAAGAAAAGAAAGAATTATTATTATTATTATTATTGTTATCATTATTATTATCATCATTGTTATTATTATCATTATTATTATTATCATTATTATTATTATTATCATCATCATTATCATCATTATATTATATTGATATATGAGTATGATTGTTTATTATTATCATCGTTATCATCATCATTGTTATTTCCATTATTGACAAAACGGTTTTCATTAGTCTTTAATCAATTCGATTATTCCAGTCAGTGAAGGACTCTATGACACCCAGCATTTTTAGAACAGTCTCTGTATCGTTTCTCGACAGTAAAAAAAAGTAGATAGTTTCTATTTATTCTACGAATAGCGTAGCTAGACGTCAAGTAAAACCGAAGACAATCTATTATTTATGATTCCGTGACATATTATCGACTAGAAACTTTCACAATACTTACCTCTTTGACGCCTGCTCAGGGGATTTTTATCGCTGTCGTAAAAAAAAAATACACTAGTTTACGCCTAGAAAGTTAGGACAGAGACAAACAAAATAGTACAGAGTTGTTGTTGGAATTTCGTATTGTATACTTAAATTAATCCTGGTATATTTCGTTTGTTTCTTTTGTTTTGTGGCCTGTTTTTCGTTTATTCCCTGTTGTTGTTGTTTAGGATTTTTTTTATGTGTGTGTGGGCTTTTTCTTTGGCAGGAAAAAAGGGAGGGGGGGGGGTAATAGGGAGGCTTGTTGTTTTTCTATCAACTTTGATTGTTAGCTGTTTTGTTAGTTTGTTGCAGTTTGTTGTTTTTCACTCATTGCCACACAATGACGTCGGTAGTCGAAGGAATACAATTACATCCAGAAATAGACAAACAAGAAATGTTTATTGCGCATCTCATCTGTCAGGTAGTCAATTATTGTAATCCCTCTGGTTTGAATACAGAGTCTAACGAGTTTTCGGAGGTGAATATCAGATTATTATCTTTTCGAAACATTTATCCCATGGGCATACCAGTTTGGCTCATCCCGAACCCGGACTGGAAATGGTTAATCTCAGAATGTCCTCTTAATGTTTCTAGCATAGCATGACCATATGGACGGCCACAGAGAGAACGTGTATTGCTTATGCTCGGAAAGCTAACAACGGAGAGCAACTCACGGACAATATAGATCAGCTAAATAAAAATTGTTCTCCAATTTTATTTTTCCAAGCATATAGCAATAAGCGTTCTTTCCATGGCCGCCCTAACTCTCGAAGTGTTTATCTTCCAACAATCACAAATCAAATTATTTTACCAAAAACCTCCCCGACTCTAACATTGGCAACCAGTGCCGCCGCCTACACCTCCTACACTAATTCCACCTTTGCTCCCCTTTAATCGCCTTCCCCCTTTCATAACATTTATTGATAATTTAAAAAAAACACGATTGTCGATATATTATTCGAAATGTCAGAGTCCGTTTCTATTTCATCACGTCATTTCTTCTTCTATTTTTGTTGTTTTTTTGTGTTGGGGTATTTTTTTTTAGCATTCTTTGTTTTTTTTGGCATTCTTTGGTTTTTTTTGGCATTTAATTAGATTTTGACGATTTTACGTTAATGCCAAGTCACTGCCCTGAAGACTCTAAAAGATTAAGGAAAAAAATCCTATACAAGCAGGATTAATTCAAAAACCCGACTTAAAGTTCCAGAGGCAAGTGAGTTCAAGGCATGGTGGTAAAACGGATAACATGCCGAGCGGATGATCAAAATCAAGTAACGATGGTCTCGTTTAGGAGTTGGATGGGTGACGTCATGGGAAACATCGTGACCTGATCGACCTATGTTGTGTCCTTGGGTAAGACATTAAACTCTGCTTACTTCACTCGACATAATATATGCAAACGAGTGTCCGGCCGAGGGCACGAAATATACATTTCTCGAGTATTTATCCGGAAGCGCGCGCGTGTTCTCTTCATACCGTAAGCACTTAGTCGCCATGGGCACAAAAACACATGTCCGTTTGTTATTGCTGTTACGTAAGCCTGGGGAGACATCGGCTACGGTTACGAGACGCTCGAGTTTTTCCAAGGTTGGGTACCCGAACTCGAATAATGATTGTCCATAATTTCCGTGCTTTCCAACTGGGATAATCATATACGGTGTTCTCAAACCACATGCAGTTCTCGTCCATAACGTGTTCTCAAACCACATGGAGTTCTCGTCCATAACGTGTTCTCAAACCACATGGAGTTCTCGTCCATAACGTATTCTCAAACCGCATGGAGTTCTCGTCCATAACGTATTCTCAAACCGCATGGAGTTCTCGTTCATAACGTGTTCTCAAACCGCTTCGTGTTCTCGTCTGGTTATCGCCGAATATTAGTCTAGGGTTTCGGGTTCCGAAACTTGGTGCGGTTTCTGTGCGGCTGAAAGCTACGCTACTTTTTTCAGATCATTGGAACCATTTAAATACTCGAATACCTGAATAACGAGTTCGGGTATACTCAAATATCGATATTTACGGAAAATGCCTACTAAATGTTGAGCCTTGTTGGGGTCAGCTCTATGCTCATTCATATATCATGTCTCACGATCCGTCAAAACATAATAATGCAGACCCGAATGGCTGCAAACAGGGACATGCTTTGGGTCCAAAAACTTCATTCGAGCAGGTGGTACCGACATTAATACACTGATCAGTATTGATGATTTAAAGATCCCAGTCAACATTTTTTTTAAATTCTTATGGCTACCCATCAGCAGTATAACGTTTTGAAATTTTAAAGAGTGACGTTTTACGCCCTTCTTAACACAGAAAAGTCTTATTATAAAGGCGGTTCAAGAGAATTTGAGAAGATTCACCGTGTATCCCCAGGACAGAGCCATGAAAAATCTGAAAGGTCCGGGAAAAAAATCCTCTACAAGGCTGGACTCGAACACGGATCTCCGCATCACAAAGGAAGAGATTTCAAACTGCTTGAGCCTCCCTGGTCCACCGAGAGGCGGACAACAGCTCATAGGCCAGGAAAATCGATAACAATTTGGCAACACGCCCCAGCTTCTTAAAATAACACAGATAGTGAATAGCACTATGTTAATAAATAACCATTTTTTCTTTTCCTCTTTATTTCTTATTCAATTCCATCTGGGTTTCGTAACGTATTGGATAGGTCTAAACATAAAAGTCTTCTTTAGAATACAACAAACCCTATGCAATAGACTATGTTAATTACTTCTTTGAATAAAACATCCAATCCATTTTAGGTAGGAAGAAAAAGGATCATGTAAAGTACAGTCGACATCGGTTAATCGGAACACAATGGGAGCGGCAAAATTGTTGCGATTATCCGAAGGTGCGATTGATCAGTGACTTGAATATAGAATAGACTCTTTCTATTTCTTGGGAAAAGTTGCGTTTAAGCGGCAATTGCGATTAGCCAAGTTGCGATGAACCGGAGTCGACTGTATTCCATAAGACCTTTGGGCTCATGAGACCGGAGCTTAAACCGGTTCTGGTATTTTGAAGAAGACAATTGACAATTTGGCACCCTCTGGATAGGACGATAGTCTACAACAGATTACATCTCAACTTATCAGTCAAAGGTTGTTACAAGGTCGAGTGAGGCAGGAATAAAGTGTCTTGCACAAGGGAACACGCCCAATGTGGTAAATTCTCCAAGTTCTTACCTAGCCGAGGAGGTGACCACAAGGGCTACATTAATTTGTTTATTGACCTTGATTATGATTTATACTGCCCAGTATATTGCTCATGGTGTCAACAAAGAGTTTAGGACACAGTGGGATGATCACCTGCTTGTCTGAAATTCTTTGATGTGGTGGTCGGGATGCTTGGATTTAAACCGGGTATCTTATGCATCTTTTATGTCTGAACATGGGGTTGGCCCCCAACACTGCTTTGTGCGGTATTATTGGGGTTCGATCAAACAAACAAAGCTCAAGGAAACAACGAAATGTCTGACGTAGGACTCGAACCCACGACCCTTGCCTCCAAAGGATAATGTAACAGATCCATAAGGAATAGTGTACAGGAACACGTACCTATTAGGTACCTATTATATAACGCATCATTGGTAGTATCCCTAGCCCAGTGTCAATTGCCTTGGATGCGGAGGTCGGGGTTCGAGTTCAACCGTGTACAGGTTTGTTTTGTTCTCGTGATCTCTCAGAGTTTTCACAGATCTGCCCTTGAGACTCAGATGAAGTGATATGACATTTCCGTGCTAAACATCGTGTTAAACTTCAAACTTTATAACTTTTTTTTAATAGAATGCATTAATACATTTGCTTTCTGGCCTCTCGGCCTGTGACATTCAGCAGCTCTTATTTTTATCGATCCTCTTTAAGTGCGGCGTTACCCTTTAGGAGCCACTTACTGCGTTAATCTCTTTTAAAAATTACTTAAGTTACATTGTTATCATGAAGGGAGAAGCATGTGGTAGTCAAAGAAGTATACCCAGAGAACCCACGCCTGTCAGTGACGTATCCTTCTTGTTCAAGATAGCATGACACACGCTCCATGGACTTAGTTATTCGTCACTCCTTTCTCCATATTCTTTCTTTCTTTCTTTATCAATAACCTTTTAGTACCTTTCGGTGTAAGGTTCTTTCTCCATATTACACTTTACAAATACTGGCTTCTGCCTTATGTGACAGAATCTGCTCAGTGTTCTTATAGCTGAGGGGTTCACCACCAAGGCAACAGTAAATATTGTCACGGCCAAGTCTTGGGCAACACTTTAAAAAATGTGACGCTCGTTATGCCCTTCAAGGTTCGGGGGCACAGTGGACTGATCACCTGCTCGCCTTATCTACCTGATCCAGAGTTCACCCAGCACTCTGTGTTTAGCACTGCTGAACATGGAGCTGACCGCAACACTCCTTAGGGGTATAATGCGGTTTAGATAACAATACAAAACAAAAGAAGAGGCTTCATTATTTTTAAAAAATTATGAATCAAATGACAGACTTATGAAACAATTCATTCTTATTATTCTTTATCATTTCCTGGTTTACTTCTCAGGGTCAGGTTTACTTATCGAAAGAAAAAAAAAACACTTCCTAGACTACTTGGCCACGGTTTTTTAAACTAATTCCCTTCTCTCACATTTCCCTATCCGACACCCAAACTGCCAATTTAACGACCCCCGGGACCCCATGGGACGAATTCATATCGCAATACAACCATAGCCATGAATATAAAGAAGACAAGATCAATTCTTTTTTTATGAATGCTCCGATGTTCCTTAACTGACATTTATCACCCTGTTTTCACCGCCCCACCCCCCTCCCCACACCCCATCCCCACCCCCTTCTTTCCCTTAAACACTTCTTCCTTCGCACCCTCGAGACGCTCACACACTCACACACACAAACACACACATGCATACACGCATGCCTATCCCCCTACCAATCACACACGTACTCATACACTCCCCCTCCCACCACATCCCACCCCCATACGTACTCACACCAAACATAATGTCAAGTACACGTCTTATTGCATCCCTAATTAATTCTTCAAATACTTCGTGTGCATAGTGCTGCTTGTTTATCACCACCGATACTAACCACATCCTCGATCGATACCAATCAGGCGGCAGAAGAAAACGATACAGTACTAGTGCGAGGAAATGTGTTTATTATATTGATCTTGGATGGTGGGATGGTGGTGCTAATTCTATGTCAAACATGTTACGTAATTGCAATATAACAAGGGGTAGCAACACGGCTTGAATTCATTGGTCTGTTTTATGATCACTGTTTTTCTGTCAGATTAGTGCAATCTTAATGGCGACAATACATTTTTATGGACAAAATTTGGAAAGATCACTTGCTTGTCTTTACTCTTGGTTTCTTTATTCAATCAAAGTGTAGAAATGAATACACATTCTTACTAACCTGCCACCTAACTGTTCAGTCATCCACACACCCATGCAGTCATCCATCCATCCTGATTCTGTTTATCCATCTATTCAACCATCCACCCCCCTAACCTTTTAGCCAACTACCCATTCGTCTGTCAATTCAACATTATGTTATTTAATTTTTCTTTGGGTATTTCGTGATAAATGTGACATGTCAACATTCAGTTTGCAAGCAATAATGTGTGTTGTGGCCTGATTAACAAATATGACCTACGACCTTATGACGAGTGTTCTGGTGACCTATGAAC
>JARBEQ010260185.1:0-10519 GCA_030265355.1 Tritonia tetraquetra
CTCCTCCTCCTCCTCCTCCTCCTCCTCCTCTTCTTCTTCTTCTTCTTCTTCTTCTTCTTCTTCTTCTTGAATTACTTTCCTGGTGTTCTCCATTGAATGCTGAACTATTTGGTGTATAACATTATGTCTATCTAGCGTTACTATTTTTCTTGTTACAACACTTTTAGTATGCCCATGTCAAGAGGAAACCATACGTCTGGAAAGAGTTAACACACATATAATTTCTCTGAATCATTTTGATTTGGGTAAGCAGGCAGTTAAGCTGGTAGAGTGTGTCACCCTCTATATTGGCAGAGTTGCTGTTCCCTGGCGTGGGTTCAGCAGTAGAGTGTTCACCCAGAGATCCGAGGGCTCTAGCCTCAAAAGCTGCCAGCCTGCCTGTGGCCATACTCACCGTGTCCTTGAGCACTTTGTCCTAGCTCAAGGAGCTCTGCACTGCGACCACCCATCAATGTTGGTGTGTACATGATGGGGAACAGGTTCATTCTCTTCACTTTGTAATAATGCTGTATTGATTTCTAATTTTGTATCTGTATCTGTCTGGCAACCCAAAGAAGAGTCAATTCTGAGCACTGGTATTTGGGCGACTGAGTGATGAAATATTTTATCTTGAACTCGGGGCCAAATGAATTTTTGTACATTTCTGTTGTATAAGTGTGGCGTCTAAATTCACCGTTTACATAACTACTTTTCTTTTTTTTTCGGGCACTTTTCTTTTACATTTTCCTGCAACAACCTTGGTCAGTCGAGTGTTGTGATGGCTGGGTAAGTGGTTATCCCCCTTCATTCTTGTCTGACTCTCATTGCTGTCAACATGCTGGTGGTAACTCTTTCCTTCCTCATACAGGATGACAACCTGTGCAAGATCTTTTCTCTCTTTCGGTGTCTTTCTCTTTTCCTCACCACAAGAGGATGTCACTCAATAGGGATCAATGGGAAAGTTTGTGTATCACGCATAAACCTTACACCGAAAGGTACTAGAAAGGTTACTGATAAAGAAAGAAAGAAGAAAGATCTTTTCTGGTGTAACTAGGTATTTGAGTTTTACTTTAGTAGGGATCTAATCCCGTTATTGAAAATTGTGTAATCGAAACAATTAGAAACTATCATTTCTCCAGATACCTGGGCGGGATGTCTGTGGTGGATATCTACAAAGGTTCCTGCTCTTCGTCTCGGTGTAGAGAGGTGAGACGCAAAGGTCAAAGTGTGAATGTGACGGGACAAGAGTTTGCTAAAATTATCCTGACCAAAGATCAGGTCGACTATGTGAACAACGACGTGCGTTTGGGATATTTGAATGGTCCTCCAGGTTCGGGGAAAACTGTGGTGCTGGCCATCAGAGGCAGAAGGTGAAAGCCAGATTTTGATTTTTTTTTCTTTTTGTTTTTGTTCTGTTTCTTTGCTCCTTTTATATTTTGAATTTGTAGAAAATTATCTCGATAAGAGAAACAACGAAACTAAATATTTTTTAGTTGTGATCCTGATGTTGATGATGATGATGATGATGATGTTGATGATGATGTTGATGATGTTGATGATGATGATGATGATGATGATGATGATGATGATGATGATGATGATGATGATGATGATGATGATGATGATGATGAGGAGGAGGAGGAGGAGGAGGATGGTGGCTATCATGACTGTGCATGTGATTGAGATTGTCTGCAATTTATTAGTAACTTGTTTCTTCTCTTTTTCTCGTCCTCCTCCCCCACTCGTTTTTGTTTGTGGACCAGATGGATTATTGAAGAGGACAACGGTATCACCATTGTCATCAATATGTATCGAGGATCCAGGGGTCGATCCATCGGCAAGCAGACTAGAAATATCATTTGTCAACACCAGGACAAATTGAAAAGAAAGATACTGACAGAAAACTGTTTAGAGGTATTTTAGGCTGAAAGAGGTGCTGTTGGTTAACAATTGTTACATCAATGAAACAGGTGATTTATGGGGAGCTGGCACTGATAACAGAATGCCACTGCAGCCCATATATTCTAGTGATCCTATAAAAAGCTGTGGAATTTAATAGAATATTTTAAGTTCCTTGAAATTGAAAAACCCTTAACCTTTAGCGCCACTCGCAGGTCAATAACACCTACCCGGTGTACATATTTACTCACTGTGTCTTTAAATGAAGAGATATCCACTTGAACCTCGAACTTGAACCTCGACCTATATTTCGTCCATTTATTTTTCAACCCGTGTATGTTGTTTTTTTCACTTTTTACCGGTTAACGATATTAAATGAGGTTTTTTTTCGTATCCCTGTGAACTTCGTCGGGTCCGAGTGGCAAATACAAGTTGTTCCCCACTGCTTGTTGGTAAACAATTTTCACAAAGATGAAATCGATAAAAAATGATGATCTTGATAACTGGCAGCAACCTAGTACTTTAACTCTCATTTGATTAAAAAGTTTTGTGATTGTAAAAAACAATCGATGTGTATCGAATCTGACTTATCATCATTTTTGGTTTTATTTGTTTCCTTTGAAGGTTGCCATAGATGTGGACCAGTTTGGTGAGAAGGAAAGAAATGAGGTCGAAACGGAAATTCTGAAACGGTGTAACGGGGATAACAGGAAATGTCTGTTCTTGGTGGACGAGACGTACGTCCAGGCGTACTGGCAGAATGTGTTCAACATGCTGGTGGAAGATTTCGCGGACAGTCATATCTGGTTGGCTGGGCTGTACGGTGGGAAACCGGACAATTTTGATAACATGACCTTGACTGAGGTAAGATCCATCGTGTTGACAAAGTTATTGGTTTTACCAACGATTGTCAATAATTAGATAAAAAACTCACTCAGTTTTTCACGTTTTCCGGAGAGTGATGTCCCTTTGTTTGTTGTTGTTTGAGTCTTTTTTGCCTTAGTCTTATGAGGAAATCAGAAAATTATGAAACTGAAGTAGAGCACCTTTATGTGAATTAAAACCTTCAATTCACAAACAACTCTTAGATTTTGCTCACTCGTTATTTTGTGAAAAAAGCTAAGATGTATATCTTATGTATTTATCATCTTTGGTTTTACACCCCTTTGGACTCTTGAAAATCATTTCAAAAGAATCTTAAGACCATGTCTTGTGTGATATTTCCTTTTCAACATAGAGATAGCCCTGGAGCAATAAAATATGTGAGCTATCCCAACCCTAACACACTCTAGTCATGTCATTATTGGATCACTGACAAGTATTAAGAGGAGATAAATCTGTTTTCTCTGTTTTACCCAGCGAACGCAACACCTGAAGATGAGTCACTGGGGAAAAGTCTTATTGAATGAACTGAGTGAGATTGGAGTTGCAATGAAATTTCATCAATGATTGTTTATCTAGCTTGTCACCAATTTTTACCGTTATATCTTCAGGATTTTGACATTAAGAAATTATTGAATTGAAAATAATCACATCTTTAAGAATTCTGTAAATTTCCTGTATGAAATTCAAACGAATAGATGTAGATATTTTTGATCGGAAAATACATCAAACAGATTGTTTTATTAAAGTTTTGTTTTTATTACCTTTCATAAGTCGCTTTTTAAAACGGTCATTTCACATACGATTTCATGTCAAATTATTTGCTCAGGAAACTATCTCTCTCAACACGTCGTTGAACATTTTCAAATCATGCTTCATGGCTTTATTCATCTCTCATTTGGTCTGTTTATTCGAGATAAATCACAATGGGTTGATCACCTGCTTGGCTTAATATCTTGATCCAGAGAAATCCAGCCTCATAGTGCTGCCTCTACACTGTAATGGTAAAAGGGAACTGGGTATGAAAGAAGATTCGAGATCAAAATCTGAACCAAAAGGGATTTAATCATCTTTGCAATTAATTTTCATTTTCATGTCCAATCGACGATGGGAAAGTGGACGATAACAAGCGGAATAATGCCACAGTTTTGAATTTATAATGTTTTTATAGTGGAATATTCTTATGTTGTAAATAAAACTTCTTTCTTTCGTTCTTTATCAATAACCTTTTAGTACCTTTCTGTGTAAGGTGTAAATATATATCCAGTCCAATTCCCTTTTACCATTACAGTGTAGGGCCAGCACTATGAGGCTGGATTTCTCTGGATCAAGATATTAAGCCAAGCAGGTGATCAACCCACTGTGATGTAAATAAAACAATTGTTGCAAACTCAAATTCTGATAAGAAACATTTGCTTTCATCAATTCTAGCAATGTAACTCTCCTTTCATACGTGACTCAAATTGACTTTGCGTCAACCGAAGACGTGTGAACGTTAAAGCTGTCGTCTCTTCCACTAAAACATTCCTGTGCAATGTACAGATATCATAGATTACTGTTCACCTTTGAGCACTTCAAAATTATGCTCTGTTTTGGCAAGGGCCATACAACTTTCCTTCTATGAATTGATCAGAATTATCTATAGGCGTCCCAGTGGCGCAGAGGTACGGTTCTCACCTCTGAAGCAAAAGGTGCTGGGTTCGATTCCCGGTAGCGACACTGTCGGGTATATTTCTCCTTGAAACTCAGTATAACATATATGCCACTCCCCTAATCCTATTCAGGTAGGTGGGATCAAAGAATCTAGTCCGATCAGAGACAGACAATAAACTCAGAGGTTCTGTGTGCACGTTGCGCACATTAAAGAACTCTTGGCAGTTGAAAATCGCTAAGAGTAGGCTGCAAGGCTGCTGTCCGGGCAAAATTAATTCCTACCACAAAGGTCACAGTGATTTAACCACCTGCTTGGCTTAATATCTTGATCCAGAGAAATCCAGCGTCATAGTGCTGGCCCTACACTGTAATGGTGACAGGGAACTGGATAAGAAAGAAAGAAGAATCATCTTTGGTAAATGGGTACACAACCTTTTATGTGACAGTCCTACAGCAAACTTCTGTGATAGAAAATGGTCTTTCTTACTTGGCAATGACTTATATGTGATGCTTATTTTGCTTTCTAATGTCAGGGCACATTGAGCTGATCTCCCTCTTGTCTTATCTACTGGAACCACTGTTTTTTCCCAACAGGACTTAGGGCTGGTCACAGTGGGTTGATCACCTGCTTGGCTTAATATCTTGATCCAGAGAAATCCAGCCTCATAGTGCTGACCCTACACTGTAATGGTAGAAGGGAACTGGATAAGAAAGAAAGACCGAAGGGCTGAGCTGGGCACAACACTGCTTGAAGAACAAAACAAAACAAAACAAATCACAAAATGAAATGTTTATGAGAAATTTAAAAAAAGAAATACTTTACAGGTAATGCGATGTCCCCCCAATGTCCAAAAGGTATTGTTCCATGTGGACTGGATGGATGAAAGAAAACTTTCATACAAGCTAGATTCCACTTTGGCTGATATGCCGACAGATGGTGCTGATGTTATGGTGCTGCTTCACAGATACCATCACAAACCTCACCTACATCCTGCTCAATGTTTGTAAGTCATTTATCTTCATTATCGTCTACTTGGCTTAATAACTTGATCCAGAGAAATCCAGCCTCATAGTGCTGGCCCTACACTGTAACGGTAAAAGGGAATTGGAAAAAAATAAAAATATCGTCTACAATAGAGCATTTGCGGATTCGAGTCCGGCAGTGGCACTTTGTTTTGTCCTTAGGCAAGACACTTTAGACACATCTTTAACTCTGATGATCTCACTCAATTGCTGAGCCCTTAGTCCTACTCAGGCGGGGGTGGATTTTAATTAAACGATCAGACCATACTATACCCATCAGGTAGCCGAGTGGTCTAGACAGTGGACGTCCATGGAGAGTGTCATGGGTTTGAGCCTGGCTTCAGGCTCTTCGTCTTTTCCTTGGGCAAGAACCTTTACTCTGTTCGCCTCACTCAACTTCCAGTTAGCGGCATAAGCACTACAGAGTGAAAGCAACAATGAAGAGCGCAAAGGGAGGTTGCTCAAGTTGATCTTATTCTCCGTTAACACCCCAATGTACTTTAAGTCAACAGTGAGTTTGAATACAAATTGATTAGCTGTTTCTTTCTTCTCAGGGAATGTGGTGAAGACTTGGTGGCCTTTCTAGAGAAGGGCCTGGATGTGAAGAAGCCAGGCAGCCCTAGAGAGAGACCTCATGACCTACAACTCAACTCACTCAAGTGTTCAGATATCGTTATTCTAGTCAACCTGCCCGGCAATCTTTACACGTAAGGGATCACTATTGTTTGGTTTTTTTTTTTTGGGGGGGGGGGGGGATGGGTTGTTTTGGGTCATTTTTTTATTTATTTATTTATTTATTGCTTTATTTTTTTATTTATTTTGAAGTTGCCTTTGTTTTATTTTTCATTGTTTGTTTTGTTTTGCGTGTGTGTGTGTGGGAGAGTTTTTATATTTTTTATGGCAGGTATATGGATCCTCCCCTGTCAGTTTTCTCTTCTTCTCTTAGGCTTTGTTATTTCTGTCATACATTCTTTCCTTGTTTATCCATATTATCATCAGTGCCGGCTCCATTTTCATTATATTAGAATTACTCATTCGTCTACAGAGTTTTTTGGTTACTTAAATCGTTCGAATCGTGAAATTAATGGAATTGGCTGAGATACCACTGTCTTACATGGGTGAGCCTTGTAGTATGAGCTTGGGCATAAAAGCACTCAAGTGAATCCACCATAACAAGGGGTAGACAACGATTTTTCTCCTCAGTCACAATACTGTTTACCAGGCCTTCATAAACATTGAAACTAGGATACTTTTCTTAGGGTCGGTGCTAGCCGCAGCATGTCTTTGAAATGCCTAATTTTACACAAATTTTTATGATTTAATAATTTTTTTTTATCTCTCTCCACACACCCTGTGCTGTTTCACTCTGGTGTAAAAACAGAAGAGATCGTAGCAATTTCTTGGATACCAACGAACACTGCTACACAGAATACATGAAGCTAATGGAATCGTCATCATTAGTCAAAACTCTGATCAACAACGGCTTCCCCACCAAAGTCCACACCACACTGCCCTGCTCCGAGCTGGTAGCTGGGTCAGAGGAGGTAATTCATGTCAGCTGGGTCTTTTCGTATCAGGGTCTGGAAAACAAGGTCATTATTTTTCTCCCGGCCGGTCCAGCAATGCTGAAAGACGAAATCCTAGACAGATTGCCTGAAGATGAGCGTGCAGTATGGAAAGATGCGTCAAAGAATATTCCGTGTCCTG
This sequence comes from Tritonia tetraquetra, assembly GCA_030265355.1. Classification (NCBI taxonomy): domain Eukaryota; kingdom Metazoa; phylum Mollusca; class Gastropoda; order Nudibranchia; family Tritoniidae; genus Tritonia; species Tritonia tetraquetra. The sequence continues at coordinate 7,144 of JARBEQ010260185.1, forward strand.
GTTTGATTGGCCGTGGGTCAGGACAGTGGAATGAACGTGTGAAGTCGAGTCCTTCTGTTGCATTTCGTAACACGGATGTGGAAGGGGCTGTTGATCCTGACTGTGAACGTGGCGATAGTTCGGGTCCCTCCGTGTCGGGAGTAGAAGGGGAGGGATATAGAGAAAGAGTGTCATCGATGAACCAGTCAAAAGAGTCGATTCGTAAATGGAAGGTTGAGGATCTTCAACGATACAACAGATGGGATAAGAGCACTCTGTTTATATCGGCATCTCGATGCACAGCTCAATTAGTATTAATCACTCCTTAGGCAGTATATTACCTCATTGGTATACGGTAATGGCAAATTAAATGGTTTATGGTAGAACAAGAAATCAAATTGCACCCCCCCCCCAAAAAAAAGCATTATATTCTATCTTCCTGTTTTGTTTCATTTTTGGAAAATTTGTTTCATGGTTTATTATTTATATTTTGAGTTACATATATTTAAGGGGCCATCAACAATTTTTTTAGGGGCTTAGGACCTCTTTAGGTCTCGATCAGGCCCTACCTGTGGAATGTACCAATCTTTATTGTCTATTGTATCTGTCTTTGCTAATTAGTATTATTTTTTATTGTTTATTAAAAGAATGAATCTCCTTTTACATTGGAATGAAACTCCTTTATTTTTAGAATCAAACACTGAACGATAGCTGATATTGTAAAGTTATTAAAACATTCCAAATATTTATTTATTTATTTATCAGATACCTTTTTACCTTTTGGTTTAAGGAGTTAGGAGGAGAGCTTTGTAGTGTAGCAGTAACATTTTTGCTTCATGAGCGGAAGGTACTGGGTTCAATCCCAGTGGTGATGTGGAGATTTTTTTCCTTTGAACGCTCGAGTTTTATAGCCTTGACCCTGTGGATTCGATATGAAATCAAGTCCTATCAAAGAAAGGCTTTAACACCAAAAGTCCTGCCTTTAATATGACCTACAATGTGTTACTAAGGGCAGGAAACTGACAACTTTAACAAGGAGTTTTGTTTTGTTTTGTTTTCCAAACGGCATTATGCCATAAGGAGTGTTGAGGCCAGCTCCATGTCCAGCATTGCTGAACACAGCGCTGGAAGAACTCTCGATCAGGTACATAAGGCAAGCAGGTGATCAGCTCACTGTGCATAAAAGGGGTTTTGATTAATGAATTTCCTCCATTTATCTCTTTCATTACATCTTTTCTCTAGAATAATTTGAAATGTCTAAAGGGTCTTAAAACCGAACTTTATCTCAATGTGCCTTAGTAGTTATTGACATTGTCGTCACTTGTGTTCTAAAAGGATTATGCCTTGCCAATTGTTATGTTATTTTTTTTATAGCTTAGGTTATTTGCACTATGCATCCATGCACAGTGGTTTTGTTGCATTCCACAGTTTTTCCGTGTCCTTAAAATCTAAACATACTTGGGAGTGGAAAAAACACCAAATCAAAATTCACTCAGAGTATGTTTAGATTATGTATAGATAGGTGTCGATCTGAACTATTTTGTCAGGCGGAGTGAGCTGGCATGTAGTACAACGCTCTCTCATTGGTAGAAACTGGTTTCTACATGGTGCACATAAACACTGTTTTTATTTTGCTGACAGTACGCAAATTCTTTCTAATGACATACACCTTGGATTTTTGTTAGTCACTGTATAAAATCTAGATATAGATTCTGATATTTTTACATGTAAACTGATTTACTTTGTTTAGTCGAGTACTCGGTGAGGGTTTCGATGACTGTGCCTACGTTTTGCAGAGTACTCAGTGATTACACAACAGCATCAAAATTATTTCGTATACAGTCTAAATCCAAGTTTCTAGTTGTTCTGAGCTGTCATACAAAACTCTCACGAAATAAAGCAAACGTAGCACCATTTTAATGTTTGTGCGTGGATATTTCACTTTCTCATTGACAAAAAAGAATTTCTGATGATTCTGTGACATGGGTGATGAATTGAGTACATCTGGATTTAGGTCTCCTTGTCGTGTTACAGCACAGGAAGCTACTTAATTGTTTTTAAAACTTAATGTCGGTGATTCTTTTATCGGTGACAGTGATATTCAGATAGTCTTTGTGTTAGAAGAGGGGTAAAACGTAGAAGAAACTACAAATTATTATCTTTACTTTGGCGTTTAACTTTAGGATCTTGCCATAGAAAATTGGGAAAAAGTACCAGGATGCGTGGAATATTTTACACTGTTTAGTAAGTCTTGCGTCCAGAGCATAATTTTGCTGAATCGGTTAAAGAATTGCCAGTTGATCAAAATCTACATGCCAACTACATGCCAGCACATTTCAATGGTCAGTATTGTATTTGTAGATAAGCCACTGTCTTATGACAGGGAATGGTAAATAAATTTGCGTCTCTCTCTCTTTCTCTCTCTCTGTCTGTCTGTCTCTCTCTCTCTCGCTCTCCCTCCCTCAATTTCTTTTGTGGTCTTCCTTGGGTCTTTACTGCTTTTTGTGAAAATGTGGAGATCTATGTCCTCCCTCTAAAGGGAAATTGTGTGTAAAACCTGCAATACTCTGTTGGATAACTATGTCATATCGAAAGGGTGTACAGACAACACATTATTATTTACAATGGTATCACTTTTATCTTTGTCTAATTCCTTCATCTATCTACTTAATAACCCACACACACACACACCACACCCTTTAAGAGAAAGGAAACATTTTTATATTCCAATTTGCTACTGCTGTTTTTGTTTATTTTAGATGTTTTATTGATTTTAACTTGAATTTTTAACAAAGTAATTTTTTTTTTCATTTTAGAATTATACATTCTATGCTTTTTAATTTATTTTTAAAAATTTTTATTAAGCATATTTATGTTATCTATAATGAGGATTTGGATAAAAATATTGGTTCCAGAGGGGGTTGTATGGGGATGTAATATTATTAAGGTTTGTTGGCAAGTTGACATTTATATATGTGACCCACCACTGTGAATTGGTTCTAAAGGTACAAATAGACCAACTAGGAAATATGCCAAAACACCCTTGTGTAGTATGTAAACTCATTGAATTCTTTTATTTACAACTGGCCACTATATTATTTTGATATCGAAGCAATTTTTGTTCATTTTCCTTTCAATGATGTTTCATTTTTTATTGTGCTGTTATTTGTTGCCGAGATCGAAAACTGTTTATAGGGAGTCATGTAGGCCAGCTTTTCTAGCGCACAGGGTGGAAATTTAGTCACAGCCTGATGGTTAAGATTCGATAATGAGACAGATATCATTTAAATGAGGAACTCTTGATGTTAACATTATTGCCTTATGCCCAGAGTGGCAGAACCTCCCAGTATTTATCAATAGCTGAGGGGGTACCCACAAGGGCTACAGTAATTTGTTT
>JARBEQ010260196.1:0-10519 GCA_030265355.1 Tritonia tetraquetra
AGAGAGAGGGGGGGGGGGTGTGGAGATAGAACGTGAGGGAGAGAAAGAAAGAAAGAAAGAGGAAATGAGAGAAAGAACGAGAGAGAATGAGACAGAGAGACAGAGAGAGTGAACGAAAGAGAGAGAGAGAGAGAATGAACAAGAGAGAATGAAAGAGAGAGAGAATGAGAGAGAGAGAGAGGGGGTGGGGAGGGGAGTCAATCAGGCCGTACGGATTGCTTTGCCCGAGGTAAGGGCTGAACCGACCGGGATTGCATTGTTAATATTTAATTCTAATCAAAGAGGAAGGAAGAGGGGAAAGGGGGGGGGGGCGGTCGTGGAGGGGACGGTAGGTGATGATAATGATGATGATGGTGATGATGATGATGATGATGTTGATGATGACAATGATGCTAGTGGCCATGGTGTAGAATGCTGATGGTTATGATGGTGGTTGTGGTGGTGATGTTGCTAATGATGATGGTGAGGATAGTGATAAGATGACGATGATGATGCTTATTATTATTATTATCATTATCATCATTATTATTATTATCATGATGATGATGATGATGATGACGATGATGACAATGATGATAGAGGCCATGGTGTAGAATGATGATGATAATGATGGTTGTGGTGGTGGTAGTGATGGTGTGGTGGTGTTAATGATGATGTTGATGATGATGTTGATGATGATGATGATGACCACGATGATGATAGTGGTGGTGGTGGTGGTGGTATTAATGATGTTGATAGTATATAATATAGTAGCAACTGGCTTCGCAGTCACAAAGACGCTTGCCCTAAACTGTGGACATGCTGAAGAGACTTACTCCTCCGTGCTGAGGTGAATAATCTGTTTGGTCATAGCTGTTGTTTCCATCCTAGTCTGTCCTGGGCGAGTTTTCCTAGGCAGTAATGTCTGTAGTAGATACTTGTAATCGTATTGTTCTGCATATTATGTCGATGGCCAAGCTCATATCAATTCCAAATATAGTTTTGTTTGATCAAACCCCATTAATACTGCAGAGCAATGTAATGGGGTGAACCCCACTTTCAGCCATAAAAGGCGCACACGATACCCGACATAAATGCAGGCACCTCGACCACCAAGCATGGTGATCAGCCCATTATGTTCGCAACTCTTTCTTGACACCACGAGCAATACATTGAGCAGTATCAATCATAAGCCAGGCCAATAAACAAATCAATATAGCTCTAATACCGTCACATGCCTGGCCCCAATTTCAGAAAGGCCTTGCCCCAATATCGGACAAGCCTTTTTACATGGATCGCAAGTCAAGTTAAAATGAATCTAGCAGACCGGTTGCAATTTTTGGTGTGGTTCAGGGATTATACTGTCGAATTAAATCTACTGATTCTATTCATTGATGCTAGTAGGGTAATAAAACCCAGTTTTGAACATGGCTTTTAGAAGCGTCTGAAATGGGGGCAAAGCAAAAAAAATGTCTAAATTGGGGCCCACCTCCCCAAGCATTTAATATACTTGACATTCTTGTGTGCAATTCACTTTCAAGCTAAACATAGAGCAGCCTGTCTGCGGAGGTTTATGCAGTCGGTGTAGAGGTCACCGCCGGTAAGCAACAGAATATCCGCGTGGACGGTCAGCAGTATCGGAGAGAAATAATAGACAAACAACCTATTGACATAAACCAATAAACAATCTCGACATGTTTCCGACCGCTCACGCCACCTATCTGCAAGACATGGGCAATAACTCCTGTTTACACTCCATCTCCCCACTCTATCGACACAGCGGGTTGACGGTCTACGTCTCTCGTTATCATAATTTCCTGCTTACCTTTCGGTGTCAGGGGCCGGTCTATGTGGTCCAATTAATGTCATCCGTTCGCAAGGATGATGCCAGGACCATGATATGACGTAAGACAAGATTATGATTATTATGTGAGTGCTTTCTTACTATCGATAAGTTCATGATCTGCCGTCTTCAAAGAAAAACACACTGGCACCTGTGATTGACAGCTAACGCAAACCAGGTGTGCACGTGGTGCAGTATGTTTTTGTGTGAGAGTGTGTGCTTGTATGTGTCTGTGTGTACATGATGTGTGTATTTCAGTGATAATGGTACCTGTCAGGTTAATTTACTGTTTGGTTGCGACGTTGACAGCTTTATAAACTGTGTGGTGTGTTGTAAGAGCTAGATAATTTCTGCTCGAAGGTTTATTGAAAAGTAAAGCAGACATCTAATGAGCAACCATTTTTTAAAGTGTTGGGATAAGGGTGTGTTATGATGATAGTGTTTGAAATGACAAGGAGTGGATCTAATCCACCACCTAGGTTATGATTCCTGGTTATCATTGAAGATGATAGAGTTTACTCTGGACATATAAATACGATACTTAACTACGTTCCTACTTCGGAAAAGAGACACATTATAGTGGGGGGAAAAAACAACAGCCATAAAACAAACAAAAAAAAAACAAACAAAAAAACCCTAGACAAAATTAGTCGAATTAATATTTGATTCTGCACTGCAAACAAAGTTAAGATGATGCGGTGAAATATAACACCTATTTTTTTGGTGGTTTCAAATACAACAGTATAGAGTGATACCATGGGCACTTCTACGCTCAGCATGATATCATTATGCCCGCTGAGACCTTCGGTGATATCATTTCTCTTTATTTTGAAACTCCTCAGGCACCCTTTTCGAATAGTAAAACCAACTATTGTCAATAATAAGATACACGACTCAAGCCTTTTTATCGAGGTCAGCAAGAGAGTGATGTTTCCTTTGTGTGCTAATGTTCGATTCAAAATACGCTGCTATTGCCTTCTGTTGAAATCGGAAATTTCCGAAACTGTCGTGAGTAGAACTCCAACACCTTTTAGTGGAAAAAAGTATATCAATCCAAGGGGACAACTCTTATTTTCCCCTCACTCATTATAATATAGTGAAATATGCTCAGTTGCTTATCTTATGTATAATTTTATATTATCTTTGATATTACCCCACATTCTTCCAATTCAAGCAAGGTTTGAAAATGTTAAAGTGCCAGAAAAATACAGAAAAATACAGAAAAATACAGAAAAATACAGAAAAATACAGAAAAATAGCCATAGAAGAAGAAAAGTGGAATGTCGACAGTAGGAATCGAACCCACACCGCGGCATACGACAACACCGCGTAGCCGGAGACAGAGGCCACGCTCCAACCAACTGAGTTAATTACATTTTTCATCGCGGTATCGTATCTGCTCTTCCTAAGATTTCAGTCCGATTCTAATTTGTCTAGATTGATTATGCATGATATTGTGAAAGAATTATATTTCACATGTTTCCCAATTAACTATTACTTTTGATACCCAGGGGGTTAGTGGCACTGCGCACATTTAATTGTATCGGGTCTGTCGCTTAAAAAGCGACCTTTTTTTCAAGAAAAGAGTTCATGACAGAATTACCTATATCATTAATTTTCAACAGGTATTATCAGAGTAGACTTGAATTCTTTAAATGTGATTCTCATTATTATGATCTTTAGGCAACAGGGTCTCTATGGATGGGGATATGATCTATTGTGTTGAAACCATATAGATTAATCAACACACAATAAATAATATCATTACTAAAGAAGTAATATGCCCAGAGTGGTAGAACCTCCCAGGTTTTTATCAATAGCTTAGCGGGTACCCGCAGGGGCTACAGTAATGTGTTTATTGGCCCGTCTTTGATTAATACTGATCAGTGTATTGCTCATGGTGTCAGTAAAGAGTTGTCGACAAGGTGGGCTGATCACCTGCTTGTCTGAAACTCTCTGATCCGAAGAGTTTCCGGCTCTGCATCCTCGGCGCCTTTTGTCCGAGTGCAGAGGCAAGGGCTCGAAACCTTTCAATATTCGTTGTTGTTTTTATATAGAGTGGTGATCATGTATTGTCCTCTCAACTAACTGAATAAACCTTTGAATGAATATCAATAAAGTCTATCGGGTCCCGCTCACACGTTTGCATGACCGATCTACTTGAGCATGACAAAAGCTCAAATGGATTTGAAAGTCGTGAGAGGTGAAATTAGACGAACGTTAGAGGCCATGACAGGTCAAAATGCTGTTTTTACGTCACGCCATCATGCCTGGCCCAATTCGATTAAATAATACAAACGACGGCCAGATGTCTTAGAATAGGTACCAGATGTAAACAATTATTAATGCTCTTTAGTTTCAGGTGTAAAGTTGCCCACTTAGGCAGATTGATCTAAAGTGGATGTGATCCAATCGAATACTATAACTAGTTTCATAATGGCTCTTTTTACAAAATAGAATATACTACATAGCTATATTTAATCTATCTAAACACAAATTCGAACTTCTAGATAGAAGACGATCACAGATTATAAAACTCTTCCCCCTTTCTACAGCAGACCATTAATAATAAATATACTGGAATAAACTCAACGGGTTTTGATAGCAGCATCAGCACCAGAGTAGTCGTGTATTGACACTAAAACCTGCGTGCAGACAGGGGCAGCACGTGAGCAGATGAGCCTGCAAGAGGCCGGAGTGAGTAAACAGAGAAGGTACGTGGCACGAGACAGGAACATGGGATGACTGCCAGTGTTTGGGGGAAGGATGCTTTATCATTCTTATCTCATTAGCGTCATTCTGATCGTGGGCCGGAGTCTGGTAGGAACAAGTGGATGAAACATCTCTCAATTTGTCTTTCTTTGCTGGGTGTTTGGAATTGATGTAAATAATGTACCTTGCGCAGAAATCAGAAAAAATAAATATTACACCAGGCCTGACACATTCTGAACAGTTTGATGGACTTGTCGCTTAGCTACTTAATTGCATCACGTTGCTTTGCCCTGGATAAATGGCATGACGTTGGAATTTTAATACGCCGAAACACTGGATTCAAATTCTGGCTCGATGAGAGTCGGGTTTATTATTTGTCGCACACGTAATGTTCTCCGAGAGGTTCATACTGAGCATACAGCTCCTATCTGAGAAAAACGTTCATAATATCCACTTTAAAACGATCTCATTGGATCAAAAAGACTTTATTGCAAAAACTTACGAGGCAAACAGGATATGATTTTGTCAAGGGAAAAAGTAAAAGTTAAGTAAAGATACAACTTTATTATAGCGACTTTTATCATGATGTATTATGTAATGTTTTGTTTGCCACCGGCAGGCCGTTAGAGTATGGCATCCTCCTCGACGAGTAGTATACAGTAGTATACTGTGTAGTTTATTGTATTGGGGCTCATTGTGGTGACACTGGCAAAGGTAACACCAGAGGCAAGTTGAGTTCCATTACAACATAATATGGGACTCGATTTATTTATCATTCAGCAAAGTGTGAGGATGTGGTAGTGTGAGCAATAAAACCAAACACAAGAATGAAGTATTAGGCTCCAGACGGGTTATCCAACCTACATTTGGCGATGTCGACACGTCGGTAATTTAACCGAAGGAGCTTCCAGCCATCTCCTGCATTAGATTATTGATTTGGCAGAGTGGTGTCCCTCTATTAATGACAAGGCATGGGTTCAATCCCCCACTGTCGCATATCGTTTCTTTCTTTTCTTTGGTGTATTAGTCTGGTCTATTGTCACATTACAGTATTATCTCTCTTACACAGTGGGATGATCACCTGCTTGCCTTATATACCTGATCCAGAGTTTTTTCCAGCGCTGTGTGACATGAAGCTTTGCTCAACACTGCTTAGCGGTAATATGCGCTATGGATGTCATAACAAAACATAGCATTCTCTCTTGGCTGGTGTATTATCATCCTCAGTACCACCCCCTTTATCAATTCAGTATTTATCCTCATTTGGTCTGTTATAATACAGTAATCATAATAGGTCATGAATTGATTGAAGTGAACATTATATTGATATCGTAGGTGGCCCCAATTTCGGACGCTTGTTTGCATTGTCCCAATGCCAGACATCTCTCAAAGACATGGAGGGAAATTCTGTTTTAAACTCAAAATAGCGACAATGTAAAAGATCAGTTTCGTTAAATTTATAACATTTTTTATCCTAATCTTTTGCACTGTCTTTATTTTGAGTAGAAAAAACTCATTTTCCTGCATGGCTTTGAGAAATGTCTGACATTGAGACAATTAAAAAGCGTCCGAAATTGGGGCAACCGCCGATAGTGTCATGTAGTATTTAACTTGATGGCATTTTTATTTTACAAATTTTGTTTATGATATGAAATCGGCACTCGAGAGCTGGTTAGTCTAACCAAAACAAATACTACCACGATGTCTCCACGACGCAAACGATGCCAGCACTTTCTAATTTCTGACGACCTTGTCTGGATTGTCAGCCTGACGAAAAACAGATACCCATCCGTTGTTTGAAAGTGTCATGGGAAAGTCAGTGACGCAACACGCAGGGCTTGTGAGACCACATCGTTCACCAGACTAGGACGTGAATACAGCGAATGTTATGACAGTGATAGATTTGCATTTATAAAGGAGTAAGGCGCCAAATAGAGTGGCATCACATTTCCCTCACATTCCCATTGCTCTCTCTGTGAAGTCCATGATAACTCACGAGAAAGGAAAACGGATGCACCCCGTGTGCGTGAAAGGGTTTTGTAGACTCTCTGGGTCTTCATTGAGAGATTAACGAAAATGTGAGGAAGATGTCGTGATGCCATTCCGTATGGGGCCTAAACCTATCTTTATCCCGGGTAAGGTCTTCAACCTTTGCTCCTAAAATCATGTTTAAAAAACCACCAAGTAGCAATTCAGAGAGTTGCTTTCCACAGAAATGTCATGCCATGCAACTTTGATCTTTCTACATATCTTTATATTAATGCACTTTTGAACATGTACAAGTTTGTATCACATAATGTATGCTGAAGTTCATAACGATATGCCCGGAAGGGATAATAAAGAAATCGTATCTTTTTCATCTTATCTCCAAGCCTTGTCTCTGACACTTTCTTAGCAAGGGGCCTAAAACACGTGTATCAAGATTTGAGTTTCGTAACAGCAAACCAGAATCGTTTCTTCTCTGACTGTTACTGTTCTGATTGTGTGTGAATATAATGATATATAAAATTGTGTCAAAAAAAAAATCAATAATTTTTTTGGAAGTTTTAAATTCTAATTCTGCCAATTGGGAAAACCTTGATACTTGCAGAGGGAAACTTGAAAAAGTGTGAATTAAACATTTTGAAATGAACAGAAATATCTTGCTCCCAGGGGGTCCACTCACGGAAGAGGTTAATTGAGGATACTACATCCTCGGGGTGTGAATGTCAAGGGTTCAAATATTGACAATTGTACGTGAGTGGGGAAAAGGGGGGGACGGGGGGGGGGGGGGTGGAGGAAGGTGATTTATATAACTGCATCGCTTACATCGTCTAACTCAAATTCATTGTTACATTCTTTTTTTGACTGAGACACGAAGTCGTGTGGAGGGGATGTTGTGTCCGACTTAATCTGGTAGCAAATGAGACACACGATAGATTAACAGAAGGACTGAGAAAGTCTGAGCTGTCTATCCTAAGCCACGAGAAATTACCGAGCATGAATCTATCCGAAAACTCAAAATAAACACTGGCCATGAAATGCCACGAAGGAATTGACACATAAACATTGGGAAAAGAGGGCTGCTGCATTTTGATATAAACAGATTTTGTTTATATAAAAACTACTCTGTGAAATCAGATAAAGAAAGCTCTTATATAGCATGTATAAACCGGTGCGTTTTTTACAAGGTTTTCCATACTCGCCGATCATAATACTTTATTTTGTAAAAACTTCTAAGTTTTATTTGTTTGCTCTTATCTTCTTCCATCCATAATTCCGACTTAAACATTCTAAGAAAATGACATAGTTAAAAGTTTCATAGCAAATGTGTATCAAATATTTTGATTTCAAAAGGACATTTATTACGCTACCTGGACAATAGCAAATCACTATGCATAGACGCAAGGACATAGGCACGAACATTACATAGACAATAAGACATCCGCATTACATGGACAATAAGACATCCACATTACATGGACAACGAGACATTCACATTACATGGACAACGAGACATTCACATTACATGGATAATAAGACATCCACATTACATGGATAATAAGACATCCACATTACATGGATAATAAGCCATACACATTACATGGATAATAAGACATCCACATTACATGGATAATAAGACATACACATTACAAGGACAATAAGACATGCATATTGCATGGCCAACGGAACATGCACATTACATGGACAACGGGACATGCACATTACATGGACAACGGGACATGCACATTACATAGACAACAGGGCATGGACATTACGAGATGGACAATCGGAAATCACAACGCATAGACACTTATAATATGGCATTTTATTAATTGGACAATTAAGTAGGATATCATGAACATCATATGGACAAGAGACATGCACATTACATAGACAATAGGATATGGACATTAAAATTGACAACAGGACATACACATTACATGAAGAGAACATAGGAAACATCTTCCTCGGGGAGGTTTCAGGCACCAAACCTCCACGAATTTAGACCGAAACGTTTTGTAGGTGAATGACGGCAACAGTTTTACCATTTTTTCAATTTACTCATCCCCGTGATAGTCAATAGGATGACAACAAGTATTTCTCCACAGTTCTTTGAAAAAGACGGGTCGATAGCCAATCTCAACTCTCTAGCACTGTCCGCCCTCATCCTACTCATAGCAGAAAAAAGAAAATAATGGGAAAAGGGGGGAAATGAAAGGGAAGCAAATTTTGCACGAAACAATTTTTGGTGATGAAATCAAAATTATTACTTTAGCAGCAACATGGAACGAAAAAAAAGAAGAAACGGGTAAGGGGGGAAAACCCAGTCCATTGACGGCAAAACACTAACATTGATTGTGCGAGAGTGAGAAAACGAAACGAATTAAGAGTAATCAGTTTAGCGGCTCGTGCCCCCGAGGGAAAGAACGGACAATTTCCAAGATTAAATGCACTTTCCCTTCATATCGCCTCCAGTAAGATAGATAAGAGGGTTGGGGGCCCAAACCGCTTTGCCGGTCCCGGGATGAGTCCGTGGTTGGTCGTGTGTCAGGGGACTCGTTAGTTTTGTATTAGTTTTGGGACGGGGCTGGACAACACGTGCCCTGCTGTCGTGATTCTGATAGTCGTATTAGATGGGAGTGGACGAAATGAGTTGACCATTCCGGTGATGGGTGGGATGAGTGGATGACGGGATGTGACCGCACGGAAATGTAGTGGACATATGGACTGATGGACAGAGGTAGTGAAGAGAAGGGTGTGTTAGATGGATGGATGGAAAACTGTCAGGGAAGAATATTTCACTACACGTGCCCATAACCACTTCACAAGAAATTTCACGAATCGAAATTCGACCAGCCACTGCCCAGAATGGACACCTATTATTTTTCCCCAGGGCAAAAAACGAAACGGAATAAATTAACTAAAGATGCTATAAACAGTGACACGGTACATTGTAATATCTTTAAAGAGGGCTTTGAAGTTTCATTAGTACTGGGGAATTTACAGGGAATGCCCCTGTGAATATTTTTGATCAATTTGGTGATTTATGTCTATTTATCGGCTTATAATGCAGTTTGTAAGATTTTGCGATTATGGGCAAGTGTACCTTTTGCATTTAAATCAATAGCAGGAATAGAAGAAGGAATAAAAGGCCAGGGCTGGTAAATGCCTAATTAAGTCTGTCCTTAAGCTTTTTAGGCTCGTGGGGCCCGAGCTTAACCCGGTTTTTTTGTGTAGCGTGAAGCAGACACGTAACAATTTGTCACTTTCTGGACAGGGCGCTATTCTATCGCAGAATACTTTCATAACTCTCATTTGAGAATTGATACCCATTTCTACACCTTGGTCGAGTGAGGCAAACGATTCTTGCCCAAGGAAAATAATGAAGTGCCTGAAGCCGGACTCGAACCCACGACCCTCGCCATAGAAGTCCGTTGTGCAGACCACTCGGCCACCTCGCCTCCTAAATGACTGAGGCAATTAAGAAAAAAGAGGGTTTCTTTTGTGTGATATCATTATCATAACACGATGGGTATAATATATAGAGAGGGCGGGGTGGGGGTGGCTATTCATACACCGATGTTTTAATCTAATTTATTGATATTATCGTAAGATACTCCTGGTAAGTTATAGATTCAAATCAATATATTCACATCCAAAGAAAATAGAATGTGTTCATCCATTAGGTAGACATTCAAAACTTGACAAAATAAAACGATTGCAAGACTTCATAATGTATCAAATAAATCATATTTCTTGAAATTCAAGCTCGAAATTAATCCGTCCAAGTCCAGGTTTCGTAAAAAATTGTTAATTCTACGCCCTCTCCTTTGTGACCGACCTTGTTGAGGTGGAGAGGCTTGAGTGGTCTAATGACTTTGAGGGCTATATAATAATAATAATATGATCTTTATTGTCCTTAATTGGCAATTTTTTGTTTGGTTAACAATGCTCCATTACACAAGTTAATAACGATAATACCATTCATTACATACAATACAA
>JARBEQ010260207.1:0-10518 GCA_030265355.1 Tritonia tetraquetra
GATTTATGATTGATTATATGTCCACCATTGTAAAATGACAAAATGCCCAAAAGGGATAAATAAAGATTATTATTAAAGAAGTGCCTCGAATTGGGGCAATACAGAGCCTTTACACGTCCACATTCGAATAATGCGTTCACAATATACATGACACCATCTTTCACAGAAATGTACACACCAAGAAACGAACAGCGGACGCGCAAAAACAGCTGAGCGAGTACGGACTCCATTACTATATAATAGTATACCATAACCAATGATTGTTTTTCATATTATTATTACCTGGGACAGACACAATCGAGGACCCCCACCCCACCCCCTTTGTGGCGTGGAGATAGTGTATTTGTCCACGGATCCAGAGGTCCGAAGTTTAAGTCCTGACTAGGTCAAAGAGTTAAAAGTCATTATTTTCTTCCTGTGCGGGATCAAATCCTATCGATGATGAACTACAAAGTGGTGGACCCAGTTCTAAAATGATACAAGTGGCACAATGGGCGTAAAATGTCAAACTTCTAAATAGAATCTAAGAAATCGTTGTTCAGGACAAGCTGCTATTGAAGATAGAAAAGAGTTTCGAAACATAAAGAAGTACACTGACACAATCCTTAAAGCTGTACAGACTAACGAGTATTTGACAAGACAATGTTGGGCTAGTCCCATGTTTAGTCATGAAAGGCACATAGGATACTAACATGCGTGAGTACAGTCACCCCGACCACCAAGCAAAGCTGAAACAGAACCAGATAGTCAATGGATTGAATAATCTCAGACACTGTGTCCATAAATTGGCACCATGGGAGTGCATTGAGCTGTATCAATTATAAACAAGCCCAATCAACACATTATATCATTGCTGAATTAATATCTAATAAAAGATTTTGACAACTTAAGCGATTATTGTATTTAGCAGGGGGAACAAAGAGAAATATATAAAGAAATGATAAGTTGTGGCGTTTTAACAAAAACAAATGATTTTAGATTTTGAAAAAAAGATAATCCCAAACAACACTTTTTTTCTTCAGGGACATTCCCCTGCCAGGCAAGCCCCACACAGTGTAGCTACACTAAGATTCTTGAATGCAATAATTTATATATTAACAAGGATAATGGATGTCGGTGAGTAAAGAAAAATATCAGAGAGTTGTATACCCCAACAGCGTTTTGTTATAGTCAATAGGGAAACCCAGCTCATCTTTTTTTTTAATTGTCAAACACATGCTGCTCTTCCTTAGATAACAAAGTGACTCCTGAGCTCCGAGTTGAACACAGTTTCGGTAGCATGAAGAGGACAAACGAAAAAATTATGTTTCTCTTTGTAGATGAGACGCCGGTCTATTACAAATTCCTTTCCCAACGCTGAGATTAATTCGGTACCAATTTTAAGACATGGGTCGAGTGAGGCGATCAGAGTGAAGAAAAAAATGGGCACAGTGGACTGATCACCTGCTTGCCGTATCTACCTGATCCAATGTTTTTTCCAGCCCCGTGGTCATCAATGCACGACCCAGAGCCGGAAACTCTTTAGATCAGAGAGTTTCAGAAAAGCCCACTGTGATCAGCCCACTCCATATTATTATTAATTAATGTATGTACATTGATGCTGCTATAACATGTCTGTATACTTGCCTGGTTTTCAGCGATTATGAAAAGATCAACAACTGCCTCAATCAGTACTACGACCAATGCACCGGAGTGTTCAAAACTTATATTAGGCTGAATACAAAGAGGAACGACTATTCTAAAAATGTGTGCAAAGGTAAGAAGTAAAGTGTGTCAATAAAGTATGTATAATTATTTTGTTTAAAGTATTACAAAGGCATTTGAGGAGACACATCTTAATCAGGGTTGTTGTTATGTACTCGGTGGTAATCATAGTTTTTAATGACATTTCAATGGTGTGTTAAATGAACCTCACAGTGGGTTGATCACCTGCCTGGCTTAATACCTTGATCCAGAGAAATCCAGCTTCATTGTGCTGGCCCTACACCTTAATGGTAAAAGGGAACTGGATAAGAAAGAAAGTTAAATGAACCCCTTATACACATGGCTACTCCCCGAGTCCGCACTTCTTTGGCCTACCCTGTGGCTATAATCACATAGTTGGGTAAACCCTTGTTCATTTCTATGTGCTAATAATCTTTTTGCATAAAATATATTTTTTTCTAGCTTACGCTGTAAATGGATCCTGTTGGGAAGTAGAGATGAACAAGTGTGTTGCAGAATTTTACACAGCTGAAACTGAAGAGAAATATAATGAAGAGGTTTGCGGATTCATGGAAAAGTGAGATTTAGAATCTATCTACTTGTATAGAAAAGAGTTGTCGATAAAAATGATATATCACTGTTAAACGTAATTCACCTCATGGCCCCAATTTCTGGTCCACGCGAAAAAGACATTTGATTTGGTAGACTATTCATGCAGAGTGAAAATTGAAAGTGTATTATTATTATGTCGAATGATTAAGATAAGATGTATATTTTACGTTTATCCAAGAACCTTGAAATAATCATAAGCTTAGTGCACGATTCAAATCTTGGACCTTCAACATCAAGCAACGAGCGACTTTCGGCTGCTGATGTGTCCAGTTGTACAGATTGAAACAAAGCAAAATACTGGTATAAAACACTGTTGTATAGTCTCGTTCATTGAGGAAACAACAACTTATCAGATCTTTATATAACTGAGATGTTCAGTGAGCAAGGGTAATGATCATTATGACACCAACCTCAGTGATACCCAAGATGCGTGCAATTGAAGGGTTTGTGACACTTGATCACTCCCTTTTCTAATTTACACGATTTAGTATACATTAGTTTAGCCATGTTAGAAAAAGAATTGGACCTAGATTAGATGGGAATGTTACGCTGGTCATTGAGATAGTTCAAGAAAAACAAAACAAATTATAGTTTTAAAAGAAAAAAATAATCTTAACAGATAAAAAAATAGATAAAACAGTTAAAAATAAAACAAATAGAAATGTAAATGAATACATGGAATAAAAACAAACCATTCAATCAACCAACCAACCAAACAACACAGCAAGCAAACCAAAATCAAACAAAAACGAAAAGCAAAAAGCAACAAAACAAAACAAATATAAAACAGTTGTAGATACGTGTTATTCTTGTGATTGTAAATAATCTGCTATTGATTACAAAGCATAGAGTCTAGTCAGGATATGCAATTCTTTATACTTTATAAGATAAACAATTGTCTTCTCGAATCCAGACACGGGGATACGTCGGTGGCATGCATGGAACGAATCGCCACAACTTGCCCCAATTCCCGGGTCACGTCAACCATTTATACCATGAAGAGTTTCGTCAGCAGAGATCTTGCAGCATGCCAATCGGGACTTTACACTGGGGGTAAGTCTAAGTAAGTAAACGGGGGAGGGGGGATGCTTTCACGTCGTGAACAGAAGATACTGAGTTCAAATCCCAGCGGCAAGGTGGGGATTTTTACTTTCTCGGGTTTCATGGCTGTGAAGTTACGCCTTTGATATGAGGGGTGATGTGTTGCCAAGGACGTAACACTAACATCTCTAGACTTTAAACATTTGAAGTATAACAGCGCCTCTCTGCAGTCTTCTCTCAGCAAACGTACGTACTTGTAACGAATGACTACTATTCACCAATAGGCTTCAGGTAGTCTGGGTGCAATGGACTCTCAATGCAAAGTCACAGAGATATAAACGTACGCTTCGCGGAGCGAAACAAAGACTGTCCTTAGTTTGTTGCTATTCGATCCATTTTGGCTAATTCATTTGATAGTAACATCGGAATTGATAAGTACCAATTAGTATGATAGGGTTTTTTCAGTGATACATCTCACGTCGCAACAAAATGTACACTCAAAATTTGTTTTTAATTGTGACAGTGGAAAGAAATTTCGTAGAGAGGCAACAAGAACGAGTCTTGAGAGAAGAAGTACGCCTCAAGCAAGACTTGTGTTTTGGCCCTCAACTTTTTACACCATACGGTGCTCTGGCCTCATATGAGCATGACTGACAGACGTGAATGGTTTGGGCTAGAGACGACACTGTGGAATTCCGAAAGAAACACTCCCCTTGCGGAGGTCAATCTGTTATATCTAATCTATAAACACTCCTTACTAACACTCCTCTACGGAAGACACAAAGACGCATAGAAAAAAAGGCCAGAGACTAAGTCTATGTTCGTAAACAACAGCCCCCTATTAATTAGGCTACAAGCCAACGCTAAAAAGACTTTTCTAAAAGAAGTTACGGACATTATTTAAGTGGAAGTGTTATTCCCCCTTTAACGGCGAGGGGTGTCAACATTTCCCACATTGTCGTCATAGCACACATCTACTCCACCTACATTCGAAATACAAACGATTAATTTCCTTTCCTGTAATAGACGGGAATTGACGTCACACTGCAGGGAGGCACATAATTAGAGTAGCTGGACTTGCCCTTCTTTTATCTATTCCAGTGGTATATTTGTATAGCCAATTGATTAGAATTGTTTTTCGTGATTGCCTAAAGAAATAGTAGTAGATATTCAGCTTAGAAACTCAACCAGTATTCTTTGTTTTCCCTCACAGATAAATGTCTTGCAGAGGATCTTAGAAAATGTGAGCCAGATGTTTCGGCAGAATTGCCCGTGGATGAGTACCTTTCCCGGCGGTGCAAGTATGTAGCGTCTGTATGGATGTTTCTAAACGTGTCCTTGTTTGATGTGTCAAATTCTCTTCAGTTAGATGCATCTGGAAAACCTGACCATGATTGAAAACCTTACACATAAAATACAAGTCCACGTATCAAATCATGCTGGCCTAATCATAATGGTAAATAAAACACCCAATATATTAATGCAGGCATACCACTCACGATGAATAGGTAGTGATGCTACAATAAATACTTTGTGATTTCAGACAAATGAAGATCAGTCATGTGTGTTGTAATATTAAATATTTCAACACAGAAAGGTCATATCAAAGGCGCTTTAAGAGTACTTGAGAGGAATTCCCATAAATCTCCAGGGCCAAGCCACGAAGAGTCCGATACGTCTTGAGAAAAAATCACGAAAGCGGGACTCAAACCGGGAACTCCGCATGCAGAGATACGTTCTAGGGACTCCCATTGTCTTTTGTTCCTTCCAGAGCCCTTGACGGTACCATCAAGTGCTTCGAGTCAAAGAAATCTGAATGTACAACAGATGGACAAAAAGAGTTCTATGCAAACAATTTGAACTGGTTCATGGAAGAAAAACAATATTGCGAACTTGGCAAGTACCTTAGCTATACGCACCATATAGTATGACATCTCCCACCTCTCCCCTCTCATGATGGATAGTATCAAATGAATGTGGATAACGTGAAAGTACTTGAGAAATATAACCACAGAAGAAGAAAAGCTAATTCGCCACTTTTTGGTAGAGCGTCTGGCTCTGGCTAGGTAGGGTTGTCGTTCGGTGGTGGTGGTTCGATCCCGACTGGCGACATACCAGTTTTCTTCTTCTATGACTATTTTTATGGCACTTTCACATTTTCTCTGTTTGCTTGTTATTATACTAGTACCTGCTTCCCTTTCATTTCATTTGTGATTGTGATTCAGTGAGTTTCACGATCCTTGTTTTTCTCTCTACCTATTTTTGGTATGTCTCGTTTCTAATCGTTTCGTTGAGTCCCTACTCCCTACCACACGTTTTAATCATTATTAGTATCATCTTTCCCTCATCACAACTACCATCACTTCTACAACCACCACCACCATCACCATCATCATCATCATCATCATCATCATCATTGGTGCTGTTCATGTAGTTAACATTGTTTCTTCGATTTCCTTGTTTAATTGTTTCTACTTCCCGCTTCCTCCACTACCTCCTTTTTGTGTCAGCCAACCACTCAGCGCCTATCACCATCCCACGTCTTCTTGTCTTTTCCTTCATACTATCCACTTGATTTATGGTAAAAAAAAATAATTTTAATCTGAATATACACAATCTGCGTTTTTCAGATCAGGAAAAATATGGAGCATGATAATATAGGAAGTCCTGTTATGCCGCTGTTTGTTTTTCTTTAAATGAATAAATAATGATATTTAACAAACTGTATAGTGTTTTTCAATTGTACGATTGAAGGTTATTAGCCATACGATGACCATTCAACAAATAGCAATGACATTGCCCTAATGACAACCCACGGGTAAGAAAGTTTGGATAATTTGTAATTTGGGGCTCAATCATTTTATGATAATATAAATATATATAAAAAAAGGTTTGAAGTTTGAAGCCCTGTTTAACACATAGAGATCATATCAAAGGCGGCTCAATAGAACTTGAGAAGATTCCACGTGAATCCCCAGGGCAGAGGCATGAAAACTCTGAAAGGTCAAGAGAAAACATTCCGCACCAGTCGGGACATGAACCCCGGTCCTTCGCGCCCAAAGTCTAGTGGTTTGACTACTGAGCTAGGGACGCCCCCTTGTCAAACCTATCATCAAGTTGATCATACTTATCAACACTGTTACAATGAATATTATGAACTTGATTATATTAGCCATCAACACTTTGATAGACATTATCAATGTGGTGGTACTAAAAGGTTATTGTTAAAGAAGAGAAGAAGAAGATCAATTTGATGGGTGTCCACTGTTATTTTTTAAGATAATGATACGATTTTGTTTTTTGGGGTGTTTTGGCACTTTCTGGGGTGGGGTGTCAAAATCATAACAAATTGGTGCCTTTAACGATTTGATGATATTTTTATCTTTGTTCGTCTCGAGTTTTAACTAGTACCAACGCATTCCCAGTCTCAAGATAACCAGTGGCCAGAGACTACATCAAGCTAGTAGGATGATTTGTAAGCCCAAACCATTCTATAAAAGTAGTACATTATTTGTTTATCAAGTGTTTATTTGTTTTTGTGTGTGTGTTTTTTGGGTTTTTTTTTGCAATACCATCTATCCATTTCCATCCACAACACAGCTAGAATATGAAATCATAGTGGCTTATATGACAACACTCTAAAAATGAATTAGATATTCATATTAACACATTGAGGGAAACAATATTTACTATTCTTACAAATCAGAAATCTTTATTGTACTGATTTAAAGGCATGCAACTCATGCATCATTTGTTTTTAGCAATTGATTTATCCGAGTTACGTCCCTTGATATCATTATCATGTCGTCAGAGACTGTATAGCTGAAGAGACCTGCAACTCCGTGTCGCCGTCCATGACAACGTTGCTGCTTTCAGCGCATGAGTGGGGACTGAACTACGTTCAAATAGAGCTGGTAAATAAAGGCAGACCGGTTTAATCGTTTTGCTTTGTAACTGAACATTGACCGCTAAACGTTGGTTGTTTACCGGCGTTATTTTGGTAACCACGCAGTGACCAAGATACGCGTTCTACCCTACACTTACATGTCTCGTTAGATGTACAGTCTCTGATATTGTTATTCATGTATTTGTAACGGACACGAATAAACAGTTGTTATCCGTCATGGCCATCTAGTCGTTCTTACTCACTATTTCGCCGACGAGATAAAGCGTGGTCAATCAAATGAATCGAGATAAATACAGTCAGAATGTATTTCTTCTTCTTATCCAGTGTTACCATTACAGTATAGGACCAGCACTATGAGGCTGGATTTCTCTGGATCAAGATATTAAGCCAAGCAGGTGATCAACCCACTGTCAACCTTACAAAGATTATTATCCGTATATGTACACTTAGTTGGCTTGTCAGCACATAATATATCGATTAGAAACAAGTATTCTTCTCACCCAGATCTTTATAATGGCTTGATCACAAAGGTCACCCAGCAAACGTACGTACATGTGACGAATGACTACTGTTTGCCATTAGGCTTCTAATGATATGGGTGCAATGGGCACTCGATGCAAACAAACAAAAGGTCTAACGTTTGAAGTTTAGCGCCCTAAAGGTCATATCAACAGAACTTGAGAAGATGCCACGTGAATCTCCAGGGCAGAGCCTTGGAAACACTAAAAGGTCCATAGAAACAAATCCGCATCAGGCGGGACTTAAACCCGGATCCTCAGCGTCCAACATCTAGTGGCTTGACTGAGCTAGGGACGCCCTTTGATGCAAAGTCACGTAGGAAATACATACGCTCACAGAGCGAAACAAAGACGTCCTTAGTTTCTTGCTATGTCAATTTAGTTTGGGTGATTGATCTAATAGTAACATCAGAAATGATAAATATGAAATATTATGATATGGTTTTTTTTTAATGATGACCTGATTTCTTGCACAAGAAACAACTCACGGCCCCACAAAATGTTCACTCAAAGGGCGTTTTAAAAGATATTGTTAAGTAGTGGCAGTGGAAAGAACTTCCCCAGAGAAGCAACAAGAGAGAGTTTTCAGAGAATACACCTCAAACAAGACTAGTGTTTTGGCCCTGATCCAAGATTTCTGATTCGTTTTTAATTATTTGTCCCGGATTATTTTTACCGTGTTTGATGGGGCATTCATTCCCTAGTCTACATCTTTTGAACGCCCCCAGGTCTGGTTTTTGTTATAGTTGTCTTTTAATTTGGTTGTCCTCAATTATTCAACAGCTCAAAAAGTCGTTTATCATCAAAACTGTTTGATGTTGTTTTTAATACCTATTGACATTCATCGTTACTAGTCTGCTTTTCCTTCCGGATTCTACAGACAAAAGTCATATATCAGAAATCTGTTGGAATTTGGATTGCCATACATATCCTCCATACCACTGTCCAAGGCTGGGAGAAGAAGAGGAGAGAGGAGAAGAAATAAGAACGCTTCTATCGAAATAGATCATGTGTTACTTGTGTTCAGACAGGGTCACAAATAATTTTAAATCGATAACGTGGCCGAATGGACGAAAGCAAGAGTTTTGCCTAAACACATGCCATTGTCCATGGCAGTCTGAGATGGAGACAACAGTTGCGGCTTTCGCCATTGCAGGTCCCCTACAGCCTCGCAAGATCTACAGCCCCGCAAGATTAAGATATAAGAGGGTTGAAAGTAGTTTTGATATTTTTAAACACTTAGATTGTTTCCTTAAACTATGATGTATTCTATCAGTTTTCAGCAGTTGTGGATAGAAATGGATAGATTACATTGCATCAACAACAACAATAAAATAAGAAAAACATGCCAAACAACCACAAACTCGATTTATAACGATCAATTCAACGATATGCTTTTTATTGTATTTGTAATTACCTTTCTGGCCTAGAAATCATCATAATGACGTGATGTATATCTGGTCACCAGTTAGCGGGGCATGCCCTGTGGATGTAAATGTTGGTACAAGTTAAAAATTGTATTTTTCAAGTCGAGACAAAAAATAAATAAGATCAAATTGATACTAAGAAGGCGATATAAAAACAGGCTCGTCTTTAGCACGAAGGAAATGGGGTAAGGCCTCTCCTGGGATCCTACGGAGAGGAATGGGTTAGAAATATAATTCTAACTTTAACACACATTTTGACCGTTTGAAAAAAATAGCGATGGTGGAATCAACCCATAAATGCATGTTTGAATATCTCCGTTAACGTCTACTAACAAACATTTGATAGGGTTACACAGTCTTAATATTATTAAAACATCATTAAACATTTTTTTCTAAATATTACATGTTATTTATCGTGAATTCAAGATACTCTGCAGTTTATTAACGATTATTAATTCATTTAAAGAAAAACAACCCGCGACCATAGCATGACTTACTATCTTAAACTCCCATTCGTTTCTCATCTGAAAAGAATATAGATTGTATATAGTCACTCAAAATTGTTTGGTATGGTAGCCATTGTAAAAAACATTTCATACAATCGTAGCATGCAATAAACATTTGTAATCAGTCAATTTAACATTGAAAATATGTATGTTGTTAGGCTCGCAAACATGTACTAAATACTAAATAGCACTCACATCATTCATGATACAAAAACAAAACTGTGCATTGACATAGACAATGAATAGTATGAATGAGATGGCAGGGTACATGGGATGGTGATAGGTTGGCTAATATAAGAAGGAGGAGGAGGAGTACTATGCGGATCAGGGATGGAGCAGCAGCATTTAGAACAAGGAAATAAAGAAAACATATCAAAGATATCATTAGTACTAGCAACTAATGATGATAATGATGATGATGATGATGTTGAAGGTGATTGTGATGGTGATGATGATGAAAGTGATAATGTCGGTGGTGATGATGATGAAGATGATGGTGATGTTGATGATGGCGATGATGATAGTGGTGGTGGTGGTGGTAGCGGTGGCGATGGTGGTTCGGATGATAGTGGTAGAGGTGATGGTAATTGTGGTAATTATAATGATTATGATTTAGAAGTTGGCTAATTTGGGAAAGATTAGAAAGGAGACAAACAAAAATAGTTAGAGGGAAATGACAAGAATTGTCAAAATCCCCAAATCACAATTAGACATGGATAGAGCGGGAAGAGAGAGAGCGAGAGAAAGAGAGAGAGAGAGAGAGAGAGAGAGAGAGAGAGAGAGAGAGAGAGAGAGAGAGAGAG
>JARBEQ010260218.1:0-10517 GCA_030265355.1 Tritonia tetraquetra
ATCCAAAGAAATCCAGCCTCATAGTGCTGGCCCTACACTGTAATGGTAAAAGGGAACTGGATAAGAAGGAAAGAAAGATTCTTAAGTTTATCCTACCGTAACCCGGACTCCTGTATGGCACAGTGGTAAAAGTACTCTTTTACAGACCGGGAGGTTCATGGTTCAAATCCTGGCCAGGTCCAAGAGTTTAAAGGGGTTTTTTTTCGGGCTGTGCAGGTTCAAGATTTATTGGAAATGGACTTTAAATATGGTGCTATATAAATGCTTTATTATTATTATTATTATAATTAGAAGGCTTCTTCGGCTTCTGAAATGATCTCCAAGTGTCAAGATAACTTAAAATGTGTATACCTTAACCCCTCCAATTCCCCCCCCCCCCTCCCCCTTTTCCTCCCCCACCTTTGTCTTTATAGTTTTTTAAAAATCTCATCTCCAGAGTCAGTATGGCTATTTGGTGGTCCAGTTGCTATTAAGCCATGTGGATAATAATGTCAAGAGTGATCCTCGCATCAAGACTTGTATTGTGTCTGTACTGTATGAAGCTGTGCTCATATCTGCTGGCAACTCCATTGGTTTGTTATTCCTCTTTTATTTTTATCAGTAGTACTTAGGTTTTAAAATTCTGACCTTAAAAGGTTTTGCCATATTTCATTTTTTCCTTTTTGAATCAAACATTTTTTGCACAGAAAATCACTAATAAAGATTGACCAAGATTATTTCATATTTCGTTGCTGTCGGTTTCTAAGCTTACAAATTACACGTAACATTTTTCATGTTCTTCTTCTTGTCATGTAAATGTATGTTGAGCCTGTTAAAATTTGAGGAAGACTTGTACGGTTGGATTATGACACAAAATTGGGCATTTTGATTGGCTGACATATTTCCAGTTCAAAACAGGACGTTTTTCAAATAATAATGTGTCTTTTAGTCAAAATGTAAAAATTGAAAAAAATAAGTTACACACGTTTATGATTTGACAGCAATGATTTATCTGTTTCAGATATTAATTCAAAAATTGGGAATATGAGTTGTTATCAATATATTTTAACATTTTACCATGCAAGTGTGTTTCATTTTGATTTGAACTAATGACTCATGACAAAGTTATTTTGTTTCTCAACAATAGTTTAATAATAATTTTTTTGACAGGCCCTTCAGTGCTGGAGGTGTTTAACAACTTGGTGAGACATCTCAAGATTTCAATAGAACAAAAGAGTGGTGAGGATGAACAAAGAGGGGAAGAGATTAAATTTGAAGAGGCAGTTGTAAATACAATAGGTAAGTGGTTTCAATGTTTGTATGGAATTGAGTAAAATTGCAAGTTGCCGATGTTACTTAGAGGCGCCGGTGATCGAACGGATAACACCCTGAACCCGGTCAGCGTAGTCAAACAACATTGACCGTGATCATTGTTTGGATGGGTGACCACTCGGGCGTTGTGCCCTTTGGTAAGGAACTTAATTCTGCTTTCCTCACTCGACTCAGGTGTGACCGGTCTTGTCAGAATGATAGTGCTGAAGGGCCTAACAGGCAGTTCACACTGTACTCTCCTCATGGAGTTGAGAAGGACACAGGAGTATTATCACCTGTTGGGGGTAAACTATATATTATAAAGCGCATGATGAACTTTGTGGATCTGCGCTTTATGAATGCTATGCTTTGCTTTATTTTACTTTACTTGTTTGTTTGTTTGACCAAACCCCATTAATACTGCCAGGTAGTGTTGGGGCCAGCCTTATGTTCAGTACACAGCATACGTATGTATTTATCGTTATGAATGCAGGCACCCCAGAACCAAGCATGGCTGAACACAGAGCCGGAAATGCAATGGATCAAAGAATTTCAGACAAGCAAGTGATCAGCCCACTGTGTATTGAATATACTTCTGTCATGTTGAGATAGATCATATTCCATGTAAAATCTCCAAGTTATGGAATGTTTGGACAGCTGTAAACATTTTACAGATTGACACACATTAAATCCAAGAAGTCTTGGGATATAAACCTGACACCGAAAGGCAAACCAGAAAATGATAAAGAGAGGGAAAAAAGAAAGAAAGTCTTTTTTTTTTGTCGATGATTTTCTATAACTTCAGTTGAGATTTTCCGTCATTGTTTATGATTGTTTGTTTTCTGTTGTGTGTTTCTTCAGGCGAGTTTGCCAACAATTTACCCGATTACCAAAAAATTGAGATTATGATGTTCATCATGGGAAAGTTTCCACAATTTGCAAATGAAGAGGATATTGGGTGAGTTCACATAAATGTCTTGTTGTCTATTGCTTGTAGCAAAATGAATTAAAGTGTTTGTATCAAATGTACTTGTATATTATGCTTTGATACATGGGTAAAACAAGGAATGAAAATGTAAAAAAACTTCCAAAGGACAAAGGACTGTGACGAAGAACGTTTCGGGGTAACAACATTCCTCAGCTAACGACCAACACGGACAACAAACATCACAGATTTTTGTGCTTTGATACATGGATATTTTTATATTTATCTGTCTCAAAACCAGTCAAGAATTCATGTGCTATTTAAGAGCTGTCGTGTATTTTCCAAGATAGTTCTCGCGGCCAATAAAGGTTTTGGATAAGAATAGACTGTTGTAAGACATTTAAACATAAACAAATTTATGGCAATGTTTTCACTTAGATTTATTTTCATGAATTGAAGAATAGAAAATTATAAGTTATTGAATATTTTTGTTTCTGAACTCTACAAGATATTGTATACTCAATTGAGTATTCAAGGCTGGGAGGTAAACTCACTACATTTATTTTTTCTCCATTGAAATGTTCTTTTCTTTTCTTTGTAGGAAACTGGACAAACAACTCTCTGTAAATCTTTTGAGGACTCTACTTAAGGTGAGAGATTGAAAATAGCATTATATCACATAGACGTAATGGGTTTTGTTTGAAAAGTATACTTTAAAAAAAAAAAATTAAGGAAAAAATGGAAGTACGGTAGTTTTTTTTCAACCAAATCTGCCGAAATGTAATTTATGATTCTAAAAATTAATGAGAGCTCATATTAAGGCCTTTAACTTTTGAAAGTGTGATAACCTGCATTGCGCATGAAATTGTTTTAACTTTTGAGTTGTCTCAGAAAATCCTATAATAATTTTATCAATTTTCATTAAAAATATATTTGGAATATTTTGAGACGTTATTGAGAGTTCAAAGCTTGATGGATGAATGGATAGTTTTGTTTTGTTGTCGAAACCACATTATACCCGTAACAAGTGTTGTAGCGAGGTCCATGTTCAGCATGGCATTGCTGAACACAGTGCTAGAAGACCTCAGGATCAGGTAAATAAAGCAAGCAGGTGATTAGCCCACTGTGCTCTGAACCTTGAATGTCACATTGAGTCTCACATTTTTAGGTGGTGCCCAAGTTTTGATGGTAACAATATTTGGTGGTAAACCCCTCAGCTATAAAAAAACTGAGCAGATTTTGCCACATGAGGGGAATAAATAAATGAGTAAAGTGTACAAAATATTCTAATCCCTACTTAGGTGGCCACCAAGTACAAGACAGTGTCCATGTCACAGGCCTTCCCACCCGATTTCCTCCATCCACTCCTTCGTATCTCAATCACAGAAGATCCTGGCATGAGAATCATCGTTCAAGAAATCTTGCATACATTATTAGACAGGCATGGAAATGCCTCAAAACTCAGAAATATTTCGTAAGTTATCATTTTTTTCTTCCCTCTTAGTTGGTCTTTACATAAGTTCTGACCCTTTTTGAATTACCAGAATTATTGTTTTATGTGTATGAATTATAATGATTTTAACAACAGGATTGACTTGATATTTGAATACTCAACAGAGAATTTGTATACTTTTAGATAGGGCTGGTGTTCATGTTGAGTACAGGGTGTCTAAACTTATGATTTTGCACTTCTAAACTATCGTTTGCCATGAGTGAAAATTGAGGTTAAAAGTCAGTCTAAGAAATAACCAATGTAAAATCATATCAGAATAAAGATTGTGGATAAAAAAAACTTAACATGTAAATATCTTATATATAAATTGTGAAGAATGAATACCAGATTTCAATTTCAGTGTTTGAATTCTGTACGTGTTTGGTATGTTTATTGCCTTTCTTATAATTTTTTGTTGTTGTTGCCCAATTTGCCTAGAATAATAAAGCCTCCCTTTAGACTTAGTCTTTTGCCTACTTTTCAGATTACCTAAGAGTGTAGCAAGTCTCAAGTTGACTGTCAAAATTAATTCAAGGCAAGATTTACTCTTTATGAAAAAGGTAAGATAAGTAATTATTTGCTTTTGTGCTATTGTTTCATTGGGCTTTTGATCGGGAATGTCACTGTTAATAGTTAAATCTTCCATGAATTTTCCCGTTGAAGACTTGTTCCTTAATATGATTTCTACGTTGATTGTCCTAGTTTGAATTGTTGAGTATTTATTGTTTGATTATGAGGATGTCTCACAGTGGGTTGACCACCTGCTTGGCTTAATATCTTGATCCAGAGAAATCCAGACTCATTTGCTGGCCCTACACTGTAATGGTAAAAGGGAATTGGATAAGAAGGAAGAGATTATGAGGATGTTGTTTCCATTTTGCTTATGTATTCTTTGGAAAGTTTTCATTCTAGAACAAAAATATGTTTTGAGAAACATTGACCTTATGTGTTTGATTGAACCCCATTGATACTGCTTAAGTATTGGGGTCAGCACTATGTTTTATCATGGAGAATGTTCCACATAATATGTAGTTGTAGTCACCCCACCACCAGGATATATGGCTGAGTACAGAGTTGGGAATGCTTAAGTTGTTCCGACTTGTAAGCAAAGTGATCCGCTTATTGTGTGTTTGACTCTCTGTTGGCCCTAAACACTCTGAGAAGTATTTATAATCAGGTGGTCAATGCATTGCTATTGTCCTTGTGTGCTATCTCTCAGTCATGAATAAAAAACAGAGAGAAGAATTTACGTCACTTTTTATATATATGAAAGGCTTTATTCCAAAACCCAATGTATCCAAATTGACTGAACTGAGATAATCACACTTTTTCATGCGGCGAATAGTGGATTTTATAAGGAAACCCTTTGATCTTTCTGTGACACAGTCTACAGGGCATTTTGGGTGAACATTTCATTGTATGATATAAAAGCATTTTAACCATTAGCTTCAGGGTGATAACTCATTTTTTTCAAATTTGGCTTATATTGCGTTTTGGAATGAAACCCTTCATATCTTGACCAGATCTTTGGTATTAATAATAGTAGTAGTGATAGTTGTATCTTTTTATCAGCTCAATTTGTTGTTAACTGCTCCGTTTTAATAAAAAAAACCTGACAATATTAACACTCCTTTTTATCATTTCCATCACAGAGTGGCATGCAGCTGTACTGGCACATCCTAGAGAATCTCCAACTTCCTTCTAACAGGGCCGACAACTTTGAAGCCATCTACTGTACCATGGGATTGCTGTGTCTGGAGATGGGCCAAGACGAGGTCATTATTGAACTCATTCGATTGGCTCTGGACATTCAGGTAATCAAAGTTCTTAAGTTTGAAGTTTCATGCCCTTTCAACACAGAAAGGTCATATCCAGGTGACTCTCTAGGGCAGAGCCATGAAAACTCTGAAAGGTCAAGAGAGAAAAATCCCGCACAAGGTGGGCCTCAAACCTGGACCTCGGCATCCAGAGCCAAGTGACTTAACCCCTGTCCTAGGCACACCCCAATCAGGTAATAAAATAGAGATATGATTGATGAAATCGTCGCATGAGATTAAAAGGGTACTATCTGCATTTCTTTGGCCACACGAGTTACAGTTGGTAGAAGGTTCTATCTGAAACGTTCTCTATGAAACTCTGAGTTTTATATCTGAACGCTCACTATATTCGGAGATAAATGTAGATGAAAAAGGTTCAATGTGTTTATCTATTAATAATTTACAAACTTTGATAGCTCATATGTCAAAATGACAAAAAGTGCAGATAGAACCCTTTTAATCTTATGCGACGAAATGTAGGCAAATTGGTTAACACAGTAAACTTCCATGGCAAGCATTGTGGGTGTGAGTCTCACTTTAGGTGTATCGTTATATCCCTAGATCAAGAAACTTCACTCTTTTTCATATGCATGGTGTTTCTAACTATTAATGTTACTTGTAGCTTGAAAAATGATGAATATCATTGCTGTTAGATTTTAAAGGTACAAGTGACATTTTTCATGTTTTTCTTCTTGTGATGTAAAAGTATGTTTAGATCTCTAAAATTTGAGGTGGGAAAACTTGTACGATTAGACCGCACCACAAAAATAGGCATTTTGATTGGCTGACACATTCTCTATTGAAAAAGGAATGTTTTTTCAATTGATAAGGTGTCTTTTGTTCGAAATGTAAAAAGTAAGAAATTTGGCAATTGTATTTCTATAATCCGGCAGCAATTATTATTCATATTATCTTGATTTCCATGAACTTTGACCCCATCTGTTTAAATGTTTCAGCAAATGGCCTTGACCAGCAGCAATCTTCCCACCACCCACCTGTGTGCCATCCACGGACTGGTGGCCGCTTTCCTAAACATCCTTAGTCAGGTCACGCAGGTTGGAACTCTCTACCATACAGTTCAATATGTGAGTCTTTGCTGATTTCATTCATGACTATGGCTCTGAATTAACATCTGATACAAATATCATATAATTGGGCTCATCTTTAGGAAGAGAGAGGCTTCCCTAGGATCCTGTAGAGGACACATTTTCTGATATTAATTTTGCTTAAAACTAAGATTATTTGTACCTATTTAAATCTGATATAATGCCATTGTGTTTCCTTTTTCGCCTTGTAGATTTTGGAGGCAAGAGAAACGGAGGCCCCTTACCTTCTACCTGGATTTGCATTTAACAGAACCAACCGCCCTCAAAGGTGAGTCATCCACATTGCTTTGATAGTTAACTCTTTATATGATTTCTCACCATGAAACCATCAACGCCATTTCACTGATTTTTAAAATTCATTTTAAAAAAAACATTGATTTCAGATTTGAGTTTATATAATTTTGTTTGACTGTTGTATTGCTCGCCATGAAGACAAAGCCTTGTTATAAAAGAACAATTCTTTGAGTGCCTTGTGACATAATCCCATAATGACTGATCTTGACAAAGGGTTTAGACAAATCCTGCTAAATGGTATTTTTTATTATGTGTGCATTCTTGTAATAAAAATATATATTTGTGGTGATGACTCTTGAAGTTGTTGAATGAGAACCAAGACAGGGCTTTATTCACTGGCACATTTGGTAGGCAACAAGATCAAGATATTCCCTCAAATATTATTTAATCATTCGGGAGGACTTCTATGTGGTGCAGTGGTAAAGCGCTTGCTTAAGAAATGGGATGTCCGCAATTCAACTCCCAGCCAGGTTAAAGAGTTTGAAGGGATTTTTGTTCTGGATGCAAGAAGGTACTGCCTTGAAGTGATCTCAAGTGTCAAAATGGGTGTAACTAATAACTTTATATCTAATTATTGGGAGTTTATTAAGTACCAATGCTATCAGAATGGGGTTGTCAGAGCAATTTGAAAGCATATTCAAATGGAAATTAAGTGATTTACATTTGACAAGAAATCCTGATTGGTGTTACATCCTTTGCTGCAAAATGGGAAATGTGTATCTGTTTTATATGTGCATGTAATTGGTGTTCACAAATTATTGTATACCTCACTATTCTTGTCTTCTAGCCTTCCCAATCTCTGTTATGTCATCTATTGACTTGTCTATCTCATCTTCCTCTGCTGGGTTGGGTTTTTTTCCAAATGCACAAATTATCTGCTCTCACTCTCAGTGTTAACTGGACAGCTAGTCAGTTCACTCAAAATGGATGGGCAAGGAATAAAAAGATTTAACATGTCTCGTATCTTACCACTCTGACTGGACTTTTTCCTCAATTGATGCATACACCGACTGGTGTAAAGTGGAGTAGCAGATAGCTCAGTTCTTGGAGCATGTAGGTCACTAGGTGCAGCTGCCATTCGCAGGTTCAATTCCCACAGTCGACAAAAGTAAAAATCATTTTTCTTCTCTCCTTTTGATTTTCCTGCTTTCATTGATACCATTTATCACAGCTATTGCCGCAGACCTGTCAAGGCCAAGTTTTTAAAAGGATTGTCCTGTTTTTCCATCATTTTTAGACTTGTCAAATGTTCTGTTTTCACTGCTTTTATTGAATAATCCTGTTTTTCAACAATGATTTCCTCTTTCTCTATATTAGTGTCCTGTTTTTCCATAGTCTTGTCCTGGTTTTATTTTGGTTCGATTTGGCAGGCTCTTTAATTTCTGCTGTAAATCTGACAGACTGATATTGGATGGGAAAAATACTCACACATCACTCTTGAAAGTTGTGTGCAATCTATCTGTATTGGCAAGCACTTTATTCCTTTTGACACATGTTAACCTGAGACAACTTTTCTTTTATATATCCTTTTCTCTATATTGGTAGGGTCATTTTGTTATTTGTTGAACCTTGAATATTTTTGTGTTATCTGGTCAATGTTCACTGAGTGTCATTCACAGGTAGGCTGGGAAATTAGTTTTGAGATATTGAAAAGAAAAAAGAAGGAACTGTTTCACAATGCTTTATTTTATAGTGTGGAAAATGAGATCAACTGAAAAAAATATGTATGAAGATACGTTACTTGATGAGCTAATACAAGAATTTTCATTTTAATCTATAACTTGGTCCTGACTTGCTTTGAAAGACAGCCAAGTAGCGGGTGCTGAAAAGACCCTTCTGTGCCGATAGCACCCTAAAACAGTAAAAAACAAACAAACAGTACCAAGGTGGAAGGTTTGATTCTTGTTTTAGGCCTGTGTTGGTATGTTTATTCATTGTCACAAAAAGACCTGCTTTACTCTGATGTCTTAGTTCAGCCTTAATATTTTTATTGATTTGATAAAGGGCTGCTGATAACTGTGGTGTTGTAAAGTGCTGGCAAAAGTAGTGCTAGTTTTATAAGATAGTAATGATGATGGGTAAACTTTATTTAAATGATGAACCTTCTGGCTAGGGGTATTTTTAAAACTAGTCTACTGCCAATTATCCGACTGCCAGTTATCCGACATGCTCACATATGTGACATAGTTGCTTGGGAACAAAATAAATTGCTATACTATATATTCCCTATTGTCCGACTATTCACTTTTGGACTCTGACTCTAAATTTTGGGAACAAAATGGTATATTCTCTTTGTATTAACACTTATCCGACATAACATTTCATTTTCAACACATGGCCGGACCAGATGTTGACACTTATATGCTAAATGTAGCAGACTTGTCTTCTACCTTTGTAGAAATAAAGCAATAGCGGGGTCGCGATAGACATGCAGACGATTGGACTTCAAGCATACCCTCATGATACTTCTTGCTGATAGGCTATTGGTGATGAAGCTATTGTTATCTACTCCTCACCTGTGTCTCAGTGTTTGAACAGGTAACGCATCTATCATGATTTATGGACAGGTATGATGTGGCAGATTATATTGAGTTAACGCATCATCCAATCATATTCATGGTGATTACGTAAATGTAAATATTCGCTGAGGGTTTATGGGCTATAAAAATGAGCGATGGAAGAATTAATTTGCATTGTGTATTATGTTTTTATGCACTTCACTAGTATCATACTATGTATGCACTGCTGTGTACAGTTCTGAGAATCAGTTTTACTTTTTTACGTGCACCAAGCTGAGACCAGACCGGAAGCGAATTCACTTTTCTGACATGCTCACTTATCCGACACTTTTAACGGCGACAGACGATGTCCGATTACTGGCAGTAGACTGTATTGCTCTTATATCGCTACTTTGTGCTGTTCTACTATTGCCACCAATGTTACTTCCTTTATCTCAGATGATCTAACAAGTCCTATTTTTAAAGGGACTGTCCTGTTTTTTTGTCATTTTGTAAGTCATCAAATGGCATGTTTTTTCAATTTTAATTGAATAATCCTGTTTTTCACAATATTCTTTCCCTTTTTCTCTCCATAAAGGTCCTGTTCTTTAGTAGTCTTGTCATGTTTTTACTTTGGTTAGGGTTGACAGGTGTGCAGTATGAAATATAAATGTAAAGTGAAATAATGTGTTTCTTTTATCTAAACCTCCCAGTGGTTGTAGAAGGAGGTATTCCTACGGCCATGAATTTGGGTAAATAAATGGTTGCATGGGAAACTTGTGACATTTAGTGAAAAGAAAGTTTTTCCACTTTCCAATAACATATTTGTAAATTTGATATCCCATGAGGCATGAGTCAATCTAGGATTTCACTCAAGAGTTATTTGCCATTGTTTTTTTTTTCACCTCCTGTGCCCAAAATTGAATTTGTATTTTCCTCCTGGACTTGAAATCAAATCATTATACTCAAGTTGTTTTTTTCTTTGTCTTGGAAAGATTGAAAAGGAAAGAATTTTGTTACATTTAAGTTGATTATTCTCAGATTTTAAAAATTATACCAGGGAATATTAAGGCATATCGTGATAAACGTATGTCA
>JARBEQ010260251.1:0-10517 GCA_030265355.1 Tritonia tetraquetra
ATTCTCTTAAGAGGGGTGGGGGGGGGGGGACATAGAAGCTTAGAAACTAATCTATGGGTTACACGACCCGTCTCCCTTTGATTATTTATCAATTAATTGTTTGATTGAGTCCCTTTAATATCACGGAGTGTTGGGGCCAGCCCCGTGTTCTGCCCCATACAAGATCCATACATACAAAGCAAGTGTCCCGACCATCATGCGTTAACAATTAAACACAGAGCTGGAAAGATGGATTTAAGAACTTTAGACCTGCATGGGATCAGTCCACTGTATCAATTATATGTGTTATAACAAAAGTCAAACTGGGACATAGCTACAGAAATAAAACCTGTCGGTTCAGCATGTTGTTATCACCAGCATGTTATCATCGGTTTGTTGGATCAAAACCTGAGAAAACCTACTACAATATGTAGAGTTGGCACCATTCTTATGTCTGACCAGGCGCACTGGCGCCCACGGCCACACATGGCCGAACATGGGGCTAGTATGAACACTTAAAAACTATAGACGACTGGGTGATCAGCCCTCTATGCTCATAATCAACGTCAAAGCAACGTAGGCAATACACACTGAACATCATCATGAAAAAGGAAGATCAATAAACCATGGATTTTGTGGCTAATGTACCTTCAGTAGAATAATTATACCTTATAACAAAAATAAATAATACGCTAAAATGTATCGTGAAAACACATTTCAAATGTATAAAACTACCGAGACTAGATAGATACGTAATATACCATTAAATCAGTTTCACATTTGAGCTGGTTTCCTTTTATACAGTCTTTACACAACCTCGTTTTCAATTTTGATTCTATATATATATATATATAGTACAGTAAGGTATAGTACTGACGTAGGAGAAGGAGGAGGGGAGAAGAGGAGAAACAAAAAGAGAGGCACAAGTACATGGGACATGAAGGATAGCGATCATTGTCAAGATAGACTCGGGCATACGTCAAAAACGCGTACTTGTAGTTGTAAAATAATCTTGTTGATAACACAAAAGAATTTCTAACTTCCAAAAAACGCGCACTTTCAATCAAGTGAGAGTATTGGGGGGAGAGTATTGGGAGGAAAAGCATAGTTTTTAGGATGACGAGTATGGACTGATTTGTCATTCGTCAAACTCACTTAAATGCTCTAAAAGCAGGGTATTCAGTATCAGACAACAGTACATTTTGAAATCGGTACTGGCGATTTCAAAAGTACGCTTTTTTAGAGTCCAAAACAACGCGTTTTCGGAAGTTTCAAAAGTACGCGTTGTTTCGATTCATTTACAGAAAGTGCTCGTTTTTTATGTTCATTTACAGAAAGTGCGCTTTTTTCGGTTCATTTACAAAAAGTGCGCGTTTTTTATGTTCATTTACAAAAAATGCGCGTTTTAGAGGTTCACCCGAAGACTCAAAGAGCAACAATAACAACAACGATAAAAGCAAGATACAGTCGACTAGCCTGAAGTTGAAGTCGTTGGGGGATTGGAAAAAGAGATCAACACATCCCTAGCTCAGCACAACCGTTAGGCTAGACTTCACTAAGGTCAATGTAAGTTCCAAAGAAAAAGTATATATATCAACACAGCCGAAAATCAACTCAAAGCAACTTCAATGTCTACTCACTGTAACCATCAAAGGCAAATAAACAAACACCCGCCAAACATTCTCAGGGTACGAAATCCTGTAGTTCACAATGAAAGGCCGTATCTATATTGTTATTTATAATGACAAATAAATTAAAACATACACACATCATACATGACACGGCTCTTTGAAAACGCCAATTCAGTAATACTACAAATAAATGATGTTTCCGCCAATATTTAGTAATATTTCTTTTGCGCACCTTTATAATATTACCAGCAAACCATGTACGTATATGGCAACAGTATATCAATGTCTTCTCCTAGCTCTCCCTTCCGTCTGTATTGTACTGGTACACATATCCACGCATTCTGCGAACGTCAGCGGTTTCTGAATGTGCTCAGACGATGAGGTATAGTCCAGGTCTGCTAGTCTGGCAAGAGACATGATGTAGCTGCTAGCAATTCTAAGAATGGCCAATTTCGACAGTTTTTGGTTGTAAGAATAGGACGGAACAGCTCTCCGAAGAGCCTCGAATGCGGCACTAATAGTGTGAACACGGGTTCTCTCCCGTGCGTTGGCCTCCACGCGTCTTTCACGGGTCATGTTTTTGTAGTTCTTTCTGTGTTTTCGAGACATCTTTCCACCCATTGACAGATCCTCCGGTGAATGGACTCGAGATGACGAACCATCGTCGTCGTCATCGTCGTCGTCATCATCATCGTCGTCGTCGTCGTTTTGATCATCTGCTAATGAGCTAGACGGAGCTTGTTTGTGGTGGGAAGAAGATGCCGATGGTGGTAATGGTGGCTGTGATGATCTGGAGACGGACGATGAAGGACCACTTCCCGTAGTGGCAGCGGGCAATTTGTGGGACAGGAGGGTATTGTGAAGCTGGGGAGGTTGTAAAATGACTGGGTGCGATGACGAATCGCGGTGTTTATAAAACGGACTAGATTCTATTTTTTCAGACTGTTGAGAGTGCGATGGTGGAGATGTTGCAGTCGACCCCGCAGACTGGGCAGCAGCTGCCGCTGCGGCAGCGGCGAAGTAACTTTGCTGAAGATGGAGAGGAATTGCTGGAAATGAAGTGGGCAGGGCGGTGGGTGGGTAGGGTTGGCCACCAAAGTAAAGTCCCGGAACGAAGCCAAAGGCAGCGGCGGGAGGCACAGCTGAGAGAAAGGGGTGGAGAAATTGAGGAGGGATTCCATTGGGTATGGCGGATGGCGTAGTGGGCTGTGCATCATGGCTTTTCGAGGTTTCTGATTGAGTAGTAGGAATTGCGTGTGATGATGGAGGTGACGATGAAGTGGCTGATGATACGGATGATGATGGTGTTGAAGAAGAAGAAGGCGGCATTTCGTGGTTTGATGGCGAAGGAGACTTCTTTTTACGGGATGAGGCTGAATTTGATTTCAATTTGGATGAAAGCGGTCGAGGTTTTCTGACAGAGTCCAAACTACATTCGTTTGAAATAGAAGCGGCTAGGCCCTGAGGTAAAAGTTTTGGAATTTTGATCTCAGCTGGATGAATTTCTTCCTCCGAATCACTGCAGGAGGAATTTGTTTCTCTGGACGAATCGACTTTACCCTGAACATCTCCGATATCCGACCGCCTTCGTGGTTCACTCAATTTACGTTTATTTTTCTTGGTAGGAGTCTCCGCTGTGCCTTGGTGTTCGGGATAGTCCGATCCAGCGGAGGAGGGTAGGGACGTGGGGCGGGGCGATGAAGATGAGTTGTTACCGTTGTTATCACCGTAACTTTGATGACTGTCGGGCCGACTGGTGTCCGAGCCATGTCCAATTGAGCCGGTGGTCAAATCGCTTGGGTCAGCGTCACCCAGGCGAGACCGATTTGGCAAGCTGTAATCCAGTGTCATATTGTGGCCGGAGGCGGAACTGGGCGGCGGCGGAGTGACCAACGGGTGGTGGTGGTGAAGGAGGAAAGGATGGTGGTGATGGCTGTATAATGAATGGGGGTGGTGGTGGGCGTTGCTGTTGACAAGCTTAACGCTTGCCATGGCTTGTCATCAGTAGGAGAGAGGACGGTTAAAATCAATCATTGACGGACCTTCTTTTCTTGTCAATACTGGTGTGTGGTCTATCCGCAGTTGAATGAATACACAACCCAGTCCATTCATGACATAAGATTGTGAGTAGAATCGATACAATGGGAGTTACGGGCCCTTGATGGCAATCAACACGTCTCACGTGACTGCAGGCTCTTTATAATCCTTTTGCTAACGTTACGTGACCATTTGCATCTGACGATAGTTTTCTGATCACAGTCGGTAGCTGGCCGATTCTCTCGTATGTCCAGAGGGTATCCTCTCCTCTTCTACGATAATGAGAAATAATAACAAACAAGCTGAACAATTTACTTGATGAGAGAATTGCAATTGAACATTACGCATGCAGTTCACAGTTGCTTTATGTGACAAACTGGTTGGAGCGATACGAGAATAATGATGATGATAACAAGTCCACAGATGTCCAAAATGTACAGTTGGGTGACGACAGATAGAACCAGGGTAATTTGTCGTAATGTGCCCGTATTCAGCTCCTAAATCGCCGCAGCTGTTGTGTAGTGGGCGAGAATATTAGTTTGGCGTCAATAGAC
Organism: Tritonia tetraquetra; assembly: GCA_030265355.1. NCBI lineage: Eukaryota > Metazoa > Mollusca > Gastropoda > Nudibranchia > Tritoniidae > Tritonia > Tritonia tetraquetra. The sequence goes on from JARBEQ010260251.1 coordinate 4,202, forward strand.
TTGATTATTGATCAGCAATGATAGTAGCGTCGGATAGCTAAGCACGGATAATCGTCGTTTCCCGCACAAAGGCTGATCCCTATGCAGACGCATCTACGCTCTCACACACACAGATGGAAGGCTGGGAAGGCAGGGCAGCTAGGACAGCAGGTGTAGACGGATTTTTTTCTCACGTCGCTCACCCCACACACGCTCGGTGCCAGATGTGGCGCTCACGATAATGATGTTGTATGAACCCGACTGCTCACGGGGCGGGTGGGTTTGGGAAAAGGTTGCTATGGGTGGCGTGGCCAAGCGTGGGTTAACTCTGATTGTAAAAAATGGAAGAAAATAACACACAACAATTAGTTTAGATAGAATAGATTTTTTTTAAAAGGGGGAAAATACAAAATCTAGCAAAGTTGGGTATATCAAGCGTTTGACGTAAATCGCAGTAATAAAATAATGCCATGAAGGTGAAGATGGGTGTGGATGTGATGATGTAAGCACATGAGATTAATTGGCAGGTGGTTTGTAGCAGTCATAATGGAAGAAGTTGTAGTGCTTATAGGACCATGGTAGAACCTGTTAGAAGGATCCTGAAAGTAGTAGCAGCAATTCCGGGTAGTCTTAATTATAATGATCTTGGTAATGCTGCGTACTTAACTTCTAAAACTATTTTTTTTTAAAACAACGATCTAAGTGTTAGACCCATAGTAGCGTTAATAACAATAACAATAACAATAACAATGTGGTGCGGTGATAACACGATAAAACTAGGCTGTCTACAGGCTAACAAAAAGGTTGTAAGCTGCTCTACATAACAATAATATTATACATACGACGCCAGTTACCTCAGATTTCTTTCTTTTTTTCATTTCCTGTTGTTACCTTTCGGTGGTACGTTTATCTACTATAATGAATAACTTCCACTCCTCTCCGTTGCGACTTCTTTGTAAGTCCTCGTACTTCGGAGGTCCCACCGCCAAGAGCGTAAAACTAACAACTTTTGCGACTTCTTTTCTTTTCATCAACTTAAAGTAATTGCTCTTTACAATAATATCATCTGAAATGACTTCTGTCCACATCTTTCTGGGTTATCTCATAGTCCAGTTCCCATCGGCACTGGAACTCTCTTGCCATTAAAAAAATGATGTTCGTTCATTTTATCCACATGTCCAAACCACAGATATATTTATCTTTGCTAGAACACCTTCTACCTTACAATTCGGCTCTAGGAGAAAAGACCCAGACTGGCTAGAAGTTGTATCTGCTTACAACTTCTACCTTGCAATTCGGCTCTAGAAGACCCATACTAGCTAGAAGCTGTATCTGCTTACAACTTGTACCTGACAAATCAGCTCTAGAAGACCCAGACAATACTAGGTAGAAAGTAATATTAAATCCGTATTAGATTACACTACCCCAGACACCGAAAGGTAAAGAAGGAAGTGATAAAGAAAGAAAGAAGGAAAGATCAGACTACCCAATATCGCAAATTTATTAAAGATAAGTGGCATTCACTACAGGTTGCGATGTAACAATACATGAACCTAAAACATAAACAAGGGTCCGTAACTACAACAACGCTCTAATCGTACACAAAACACATGTCCCGGTCTAGATTGACACAGATAACAAAAACACATGAATATAAACATGGGAGCTTTGCCGTGACTAGATATCTATCCTATATATAATCAATATTTGATTTCTAATAATCATTTTTTAAATTGTAGAATGACAACAAGGACCGCAATAACACATAAAAAACCCTGACTGGAAGCCTAAATAGCTAGATCTAGGCCCTAGAGCTAGATAGAACCTCTATAGGGGGTCTAGCTTATACCACACGCTATTGTAAAAAAACATTAGGTATTATTTCTGCATTCAATCATGTTACTATTCAAATAGAAAATCGTTTCTTGAGATAACAAAAGAACGTTATAATATTATTTAGGTAGAGATATGGGCCACGGACTACGACACACATTGAACATTTATATCATCATTGCTATTGTAAACATAACATTTCTAACATTCAGTCCTTTTATTACACCTATCTAGTCTAGAGAGATAGACCAGATATAGCTAGACTAGGTCTAGTCTGATTCAGAAAACAGAGAGTGAGTTGAGAAAGATCCATCAAGAGTCAAACTTAATTTTGACAATAGCCCACTTAACTTCATTTTCATTCATGTTCAGTCTTTAGATCTCTCAATCAACTGTGTTCATTCATCAACTAAGTTTTCATTTATCATTGTAAAGCTAAACCAGCAATAAGTCTAGATAGGTCTAGCTTCGTCTAGGCGTTATTTGGGAGATCTGTACCATCTATTATCTGTCTAGATTATCTAGTCTAGATCCATGTTATAATCATCTTTCTTTCTTCTTTCTTTCTTTATCAATAACCTTTTAGTACCTTTCGGTGTAAGGTTAAGGCTGTTATAATCATCAGCTATCAAATCCAAAAAGAATAAAGATTCATGAAATGAGAAGTAAACTACAAAAGAAGATAACGTATCTATATAGTCTTTATATATACACTCTAGATTACATAGACGTCTAAGTAAAGACACAGTATTTATTTACACACGTGATTCACCCGCAATTGGATATCTAGTGATAACAAAACAAGCCAGTCTATCTATCTATACCATTATACCCAAGACAGTTATTACAAATCAATACATACAATGGTTCATAAATAACTAAGATCGACATCAAACATTAAAAATGACTTACTTGTTAAAAATTAAGAAATGTGTGAACCACTCAACCTTATAATCCTTCTCGTTAGACCACAAAAACCCATCAGGTTTTAATCATGAAGTCAAGAATATTAATTATAATGAATGGTACAATCCACTGGGGGTATAAATCCAATCTTTAAAAAATACACAATCTGTAAGATATATTACCAAACAAACACCAAACGTCCTTGATTATGATTATTATCCTTTATCCGAACACCCCGCAGTGCTATTGTACACGGGTATAACAGGAAAGATAATAAGTCACTTCATCCAATACACATGCATGAGCGATCAGCTAATAATCCACTTTGTTTTCCTTGCTACAACGTCTGTACGTCTCCTCGCCTGACGTTTGCGACAGACTCGATACTGAATACTACTAACTACTACTACCAAAACACACGTAAACACACCATGCCGTAGTTGCATACTACTACGTGCTCATCGACTTGACTGATGAACGTACTCTATCTCCCTCCACTCCATTCGGGGATGTGTGTGTTTGTCAGTTTGTGTATTTGTGTGTCTCCTTTCTCTCCTTGCGTGTGTGTGTGTGTGTGTGTGTGGATGTATCATAAAGCAGAGAGGCGGTATTGCCCTTACCACAATAAAAACAGCGCGGCTGGCAGCCAACCAGCTGTTCGCACAGTGGTTGTTTCCTCGTTGTTGCAGTGGTTAGTGGTTATGACTGGGAGACAGAGACATTGAACCAGGCGGTGGGAGAGTGGGAGGGGGCATCGGAGAGTGTGGGGTGGAAGGTTGGGAGAGGGGATGGGGGGAGGGGGTGATAAGTCGTGAGGGAGGGTGGGCAGCGGGTAGTTGTAGAAGGACCAGGGACGTATTCATTTACCAACCCCGCACCCACTCCCCGTCCGTCGTCTCTACGCTGTTAGCCTTTGATATGAGACACGCTCGGGCAAATCTTGGTGCGCCGTGAATACCGCGCCTGCGTGTTTACACTACCTTATTTCACGGCAGCCGGTCGGCCAGATGGCAAGAACCCACCGGAGAGAAAGCCGGGGATGTGAGGTATTTATCGACTAATCGTGTTCCACCGCCTCGCCCGTCAAACCCCCACGCCTGACCGTGATCTCTTGGTCTGTCAGCCGCTCCACGATCCCTCGCTCTCTCGCCTCACGTGATCCGCCGCTGGTCTCATGACAAACTCGGGGTGGTTTGAGTTTGCTTCAAGTTCAAGCTTGCGCTACTAGCCTTGAGATTTCTAGAGCCGCGTGCGAGATGCGCGTTGAATTTGTTACTTATTATTATTATTATTATTATTATTATTATTATTATTATTATTATTATTATTATTGTTGTTGTACCTTACACCAAAAGGTACTAAAGATTTTTATCATTATCATTATTTTTTAGATTATTATTATCATTATCATCATCATTATTTTTATTGTTAATGTTATTATTATCAAAATGATTATTATTACTCTGCTTCTTCTTATTATCATCATCGTCATTTATCGTCATCGACATCGTTATCATCATTGATATTAAAAATAGAATGAAATATTATTGGACGTTTACATCATACTATTATTTCGCTAAAATGATACCCATAGTGATGACAAATTAAAACATAGAATAAGAAAACGTTCGCCTACTAAATACGTATTATCATTTCATTTATGTTGAGTTACGAGAGGGTTGATGAAGATGTCAATGAAACTAAAGCTATGAATGAGTAAGAGGGGTAAAGAAATGTAAAAAAACTTCCAAAAGTGACAAAGCACACAGGGACGCAGAACGTTTCAGACCACAACGCCCTTCTTCAGCTAACAGACAAAAACACAGAACATAATATAACACGAAAATGGGTAGAGAAATCTCAAACAATTCGATGAAGACCTGTCGCCAAGCGAGGTAAAACCTCATATTCATTTATTTCAACTTCCAGCAGCCCCTATTTCATAAAGCTATGAATGAATCAAGGTTGAAAATCTGAAACTTGAGAGAAACTTTAATACCGTTTTGATACCAGCTACAAGCTCAGCACAGACGCCCACACATAAATAAATATCATGATTACAATGCATATCATTACAGATAAAGATGAAATTACTGTCGATCCAAGAATTTAGAACAAGCAGGAGATCAGCTAAAAATGTTCTTTATTGTCACCATGAGCTATTGGCTGAAACACTCTGTGGAATTTATGAGACCAACTTTTCTGACAAGATCTGAGCTATTCATTTTCAAGCTTGATATTTAAGAATATATTCAATTGACATGATATAGAATAGGGGATCCCAGTGCCTCAGATATATGGTTCTGGCCTTTGGAGCGAACGGTACCGGGTTCGAATCCAAGTGGCGACAGCTGTTGTTTTTCTTCACAAAACTCAGTATAAACCTATTTGCCACTCCCCTTATCCTATGAAGATAGGTGGGATCAATAACCTTGTTCTATAGGAGACGGACGATAAATTCGGAGGTCCCGTGTGCAAGTTAGGCACGTTAAATTTAGGAACCCTTGGCAGTTGGAAATCGAGAGGAGTAGGCCTAAAGGCCGCTGTCCGGGTAAAATTAGTTCCTACCACAAACAGGTCACTCTGGGCTGATCACCTGCTTGGCCTAATGTCTTGATCCAGAGTAAATCTGCCTCATAGAGCGGGCCCTTGATAACAGGAAACTGGTTTGAAAAAGAAGAAGAAAGAATATAATATTATGGAAATAGAAAAAGTATTAATCAAAACCCAATTTTCTCAAAACAGTTACCCTCTGCTTTCGTGACTGTGTAGACTGAAGTTTAAGAAAGAGGGCTTCCAATGAATTAAATATATATATATAAAATTGTAACATGTTTTCAACTTTGTTATAAAGCAGACATATCTTTTAATACACTGGCAACCATCACAACTGCCACCACCATTAACCACCGCCTTCACCACCAATAATACCACCACTGTCACCCCCCCCCCCCCACACACACACACACAACAACAACCTCCATCGCCATCATCACTACCACTACCACCAGCTCTACCACTACTATCATCACCACTACCACCGCCATCACCACCACTAATACCACCAATAATACCACCACTGTCACCCCCCCCCCCCCCCCCACAAACACACACAACAACCACCATCGCCATCATCACTAGCACAACCACCATCACACCACTACTACCACCACTAATACCACCACTATCACCACCATCACTACTAACACCACCTCTACTTCCACCACCAGTACCACCACCACTACCATAACCACCACTACCACTTCCACCATAACCACCTGATCGGATTTGAATTCCGAATCAGCGGATACACCATCTGGCATCAAGATAGAGGAAGAAAACAGCGGGCGTGCCCGAAGAACTGGAGGCGCCATTCCTTCCTCCCCTAACTCCGTTCACACCACCTACTCCTCATCACCTCTTCCTCATTATCTCCTCCACATCAACTCCTCTCCATCATCTCATCGCCATCACCTCCTCCACATCACCTCCTCTCCATCATCTCCTCCCCATTATCTCTTTCCCATCATTACCTCTCCATCATCTCCTCTCCACCATCTCCTCTCCATCATCTCCTTCCTATCACCTCCTCCCCATC
>JARBEQ010260262.1:0-10516 GCA_030265355.1 Tritonia tetraquetra
GATCAATGGCGAAAGTTTGTGTATCATGCATAAACCTTACACAGAAAGGTACTAAAAGGTTATTGATAAAGAAAGAAGAAAGAGTTTGTGAACGAACCGACCACTAACTCAATTAACCCCAATACCAATGCCAACACAACCCTAAGTATCCCACCTTTTGGGTCTTAGCATTTCTGATGGTGATGAGTTGTTGCGCAATGACAGACAGCACTTCAATGTTAATCCGATTGAATTCATCAAAACAACACCATGCTCCGGATTGAGCCAGCCCAGAGAAAAACCCACCCATCATCTGTGGATATATGTATAATATGTGAATATTTGTATAGATTGTGGGCATACATGTGATGTACAAGTTAATGTACGTTTGAGGGATTCCAGTTCTTTGGGAAAATAACCATCACTACTACTATGGAATTTTCCTAAGATAAGAAATATATAGGACTTGTCAATTTTCACATTTCTTTCTATGCTAGTAATAGTAAAAAATACATGGAGTTCTGAGGTTTTCTCTGGTTTTGCTTGACAGAATCTGTGGTAATATTAAAGCATGATACAAAAATAAAAAGGTAAAAATATTCCAATCGTTAGTTTACCATGTCTTTCTATGTTTTAGAACAAAGTGAGGTCAATAAATATGACAAAGCAGATACTGGAACAAGAAAACAGAAAATGCTACACAATGGCTGCAATGGATTCAATCAATATCCCTGTTCATCTTGTTCCTTGTCACCAAAGTTGTTGTTTGTTGTTAAATCACTTTTTGCTGTGAGCATGCTGCTTTGAACAGCGCAATGTCATCCAGCTTGTTCTCCTCAATTGTGCTGCTTCAGAGTACAGCGTGTTATGTATTGAGGGGTGTGTGGAGAGGAGGTGTTATCTGTGAGTTCTAAATATGGGCAGTTCAAGAGCAGGAGTTTGATAGATTCCATACTAAACCAAAAACTTACTATAGAAAGGAGTTTGATAGATTCTATTCTAATCCAAGACAGACTAAGGAAAGACTCACCTTATAGTCAAACCCACCACAGGAGTGTGATAGATTTCATACTAATCCAAGACTGACTAAGGAAAGACTCACCTTATAGTCTAACCCATCACAGGAGTTTGATAGATTCCATACTAATCCAAGACTGACTAAGGAAAGACTCACCTTATAGTCTAACCCATCAGAACAATTGAAGACCACACACTGTTTGGCCAGAGCTTTGGCTAAGTCTTTGGTGGTCTCTGTCTTCCCGGTGCCAGCGGGGCCTGCTGGGGCCCCACCCAAATCCAGCTGGAGGGCACCCATTAGACAAAGGTAACATCGGTCCTTGGGAACAATAGAGATAATTTAGAAGAAAAAATAGGATGGCTATAATATGGAATAGATTCATTTTTTTATCTTTACACAATCATTAGCTGCCAAGAGGAGTAGAACCTCCTGGTTTTTATCAATAGATGAGGGGATATCAACAAGGACTGCAGTAATTTGTTTTTTTATTGGCCTGTCTTTGATTTATACTGCTCAGTGTATTGCTAATGGTGCCAGTAAAGAGTTGTGGACACAGTGAGCTGATCACCTGCTTGTCTGAGACTCTCTGATCCAAAGAGTTTCCAGCTCTGTGTTTAGTGGTTGGGGTGCCTGCATTTATGGCGGGTATCTTGTGTGCCTATCATGACTGAACATAGGGCTGGCCCCAACACTGCTCTATTGTATTAAGATGGCTTGATCAAACAAACAACAAACACAATCATTATGAATGGTTTGTTATGGTAACTAGTATATGTGTGCCAGCGGCAGTGCCATTACGTTGTAATGACAAAAGCAACAAATGAAACAAACAAATGAATGCTTTACATCCTATTTTATATCATCACAAAAAACGAATATGACATTTATCAAAATGGTAATGGTGATGATGATGATGACCATGATGATGGTGATGATGATAATAATGATGATGATGATCATCATCATCATACTCACAGTGAGTGGAGTAATGACAAGCCTTGGGCAGGCTCCGAGGTATTCATATCCATACTCATACACAGCGTTAGACATACACACAATACAGTTATCAATGGTGGGGTCCCAATAATATCGAAGCTGTTTCTGCCATTCAAAGCTCTCTGTGGAATTCACCTGCACATAAATAGTCAATGTGGAATTAAAATAAATTAAGTTTAAAGTTGTTAGTTTTAAAGTAAAGCATAGCACTTATATTATAGCGCATATCCACAAAGTTCATCATGCTCTATGCGCGTCACATTGTATAGCTTACCCCCGGCAGGCCATAACACTCCCTTTATCCTTCTCAACTCAATACAGTGCGAGATGCCTGTTAAGCGCTTCAGCACTAGCATTCTGACAAGATTGTTTGCTGCCCTCGACCGGGTACTCATTTACACCTGAGTCAAGTGAGGTAAGCAGAGTTAAGTGCCTTACCTAAGAGCACAGCGCCTGAGTGGTCACCTGTCCAGACACTGATCACAATCAATGTAGCTTGACCACGCTGACTGGTTCAGCGTGCTAACCGCTCGACCACCGGCGCCTCATTATATTATGGTATGTGTTTTACAAAATACGTAATGTTGTTTATTTTCAGGTTTTACACCCTTGACAACTCCTTATAGGTCATATAGGTCAGAGAGAATCTACATAGCCAGAGCCATAAAAACTCTGAGAATAGTCAAAGGAAAAAACCTTTACGTTGCTGTGGGGACTTGAACCCAAGACCTGTGCACCCTCCAAATGTGGGTTTATAATTTATTTAAATACTGACGTAAAACTGAGAACATTTGAAATTTATTTGTCAAATATTGCATATTTCTATTATCATTTTTACTACACTCCCACAGTGTAAGAACTGGGAGAATTTGCCATTCTTGGCTACACTCCCACAGCTATAGTAAAAACAGGGGGAATTTGCTATTCTTGGTTACACTCCTCACAGTGGGTTGATCACCTGCTTGGCTTAATATCTTGATCCAGAGACATCCAGCCTCAAAGTGCTTGCCCTACACTTTCTTTCTTCTTTCTTTATCAACAACCTTTGGCCAAGTTTGCATCCACCCTACTCTTGTGTCCTGAAGGACTGTTTTAGTGAGGCTGTCATGTCGGGTGGTATGACCAAACCAGGCAAGTTTTTGGCCTTAAATGGTGACCAGGAGCAGTTCCTGAGCTCCAGGCTGTCCCTCGACTGCTTCCCTGAGATACATATTTGTCTTGTGTTCTCTGTATGAAATGCCCAGTAGCTTTCTGGCGTTTTTCATTTCAAATGCTTCAATTTTGCTTTGCGTTTGGGCTTTGAGCGTCCATGTTTTGCAACCATATAAGAGCAATCATCATGAAAACCAAATAAACATTTTCTTGCCCATAGAAAAGTTCCACTCACATTTTTACGGACCATATCAGTAATCATGTCCCTGGCGTGTACATTGATGGTGATGAGGGCACACAGTGTGGCACGACCCAGTTTAGGCAATTCCCCACGCACGGCCGCAGCCAGTGAATTCAATTCCTTTTAAATGAGACAATACATCAAAGTATTGTGAAAGAATGAATTAGAAAATATGATTATCATAATAATTGAATGAATGAGCAAAGGATGAATAGATAAATAAATGAATGAATGAATGAATGAATGAGTGAAGGGATGAATAAAACAGCCATGCTAGTCAAAATGTGCTAAGCTTGAGCAGCCCTTCACAGAAAACAGAAGGAGATCCTGGAAGGATTAATCCCAGCCATTAACTGAGATTTATTGAATAGGACAAGAAACCTAGTAACCAAAAATGGGATAGTTAAAAATAATTTCAAAGCTATAAATAGTACATGAAGAAACAGTCTCACATTCCTGGAAAAATGAAAATACTGAGAAAGAGAAAGACCATCTTTGGCTAAAATAATTGGTATAAATCAACAACTACATCAAACAACTTCCATAAATGACATAAAGATATAATATAGGAACAAAGCATATATTTCAACATATCATTACTGTTGTATTCTAAACGTACACGACACATTTTTCATGTTCTTCTTTTGATTGGCTGACACATTTCCCATTTTGATTGGCTGACACATTTCCCATTTTGATTGGCTGACACATTTACCTTTCAAAGCAGAATGTTTTTCAAATAACAAGGTGTCTTTTAGTTGAAAAGTAAAAATTGAGAAAATTTCCAATTGTACATCCATACTCCAACAGCGATAATATATACATCCAAATAATCATGCCTATATCAACACATACTCATCAATAAACAAAGACAAAAGCAACTTACAGCAATGCTTTTCTGTTCAAACTCCTTCATCCCTTCTGACACACCTTTGGGTCGACTCAGAACTTCTGTGACCTGCTGAGTCCATATCAGCTGGCAGATGGTCAGCACCACCTTTGGAAATAAATGGTAAAAAAGATGTAGAAAATGTGTAAACTTTCCAAAAGGGACAAAGCATAAACCTGTGACAAAGCATAAACCTGTGACAAAGCATAAACCTGTGATTTGTCCCTTTTGGAAGGTTACACATTTCCAACATCTTTTTTTACCTTTGGTTTTTAACTTCCAGCAGCCCCTATTTTACAACGGCAATAACGTTTTTGTAGCAGGCACGACACAGGGATGCCACTTGCACTGTCCTAGCCAAAACAATTCTAAAAACTGTTTTAATGATAACTGATATGATTAGAAATTAGCAATGAAAAGCATATGAGGCCACAGTAATGGAGTATAGAATTTAGGGAAGTTATCTGGTAAATAAAACAACATTTACTTGTCAGAGGGTGATAGTTCGATATTAGTAATAAGAGACATAATGGTGTTCCCAATAAGGTGACCAATCTCATGGATGAATATTACAGAGAAATGATTACATTATGAAAAAATAAGTTATTTGTCAATCAACTGCAATATCTAGGACAAAGGTACAGCATTTCAATACAGGCATGTTACAGAAACTACAATGGGTGAACAATAGTAAGAAAATGGTCACTTGTGACGCTGCAAAAAAATTAATATTCAATTCATCCAAAATCTGTAGAGAGATATTAGGGTAAGTCGTATCTTTAGCTTTGACAGGCAAAAAGGCCCGTTCTACGAATGGTTATGGTATCTACTTATGAGTTGTAAAGGAGGGGGGTGGGGCAGATCGGAAGTTCATTTCAGTTTTCAGCGTTGCCATCTTGACAACAAATTGTTTTCATTGCACTCCAAACCCTCTACTAGTATTGCAATGCATAAACACTATTCAACACACCACATCACACGACTTGTCTATTGGAAGCATAACCAAAATTATAACAACGCAAAGCATTGTGCGCTCAGAAAATGATGACGTTATTTTACTATAAGCAGAAATAGTGAACACTATATATTAGAATGTCTAAGAACAAAATTAGAAGAAACAAACCATCTATAGAATCAAGGACAATGTAATGTCTATGAAACGACATACGTTTAATAACATGCAAAGGAATGAACGCCTGTGAGTTCTTAATAACAACTGACTTTTATTACTAGAACAAGCCATTATATAGCAACAGAGTAACGAGGGGCAATAACTCTCACAATTCAGTCAAACGTGGATATACATAAGTTATTTCTCTTGCATTCACTTCAATCGTTCATCGACGCATACATTACAGACACCACCAATCCTCAATAAGCTAAAAGCGTCTCCAGCTAAATTGTAAACCACATGCAAAATTTGATAGCAATTTGTTTGGTAGGAACTGAGAACATTGGCACCTAAAAATTGGCTTACTCAGTTAGTAATATAGATAGGAGCACCAGGCAGTTAAGTATCAAAAGATCGGGTTCAATCAAATGAATGATAGCCCGTTTCAATGACCGACTTTATCCAACATGCTGTTCCACATCATCATCATTACCTGAGAGCCATTGTGCATAATCCAAGGAATGAGCTCCATTCTTTCCAAATCTCTTATGGCTTTCTTACAGAGTTTTCTTAAACTGCCAAACATAGCTTCTTCTACTTTTCCGAGCCACTCTTCAACATTGCCACGGGCTTTCAGACCCTGTATGTAACAAAAGAGATTTAGAATGAAGACCCTGTATATAATAAAAGAGATTTAGAATGAAGATTTAAAAAGGTAAAAAAGTAAATTACAAAAAAACAACCTTTTATGATCAAACCTTCATTCGTTTGACAATGAATAGCCTAGTTCCCTGGAATACCTACCTACCTTGCCCCAGTAGTTTTTCCAGTTATCTCATCTTCCCTTTGTGGTCTAACATAAAACCAAAATCTCAAGTTACTTTTAGATCCTGATCTAAGCTGTGTAATGCATTCCATAATTTTCTCCTCTTAACTGAATCATAAGCTTTTTGTAAACTTACAAGACAAATCTATATTTATGAATCATGATTATACACTGTTTCAGTTACTTGTCGAATTTGAAATGGCTTAGTTGTTTGCCCAGCTTTGTACCAGACTGACGTGCACTTCCTCTTACCACTGATTTGAGAGCTTTTTTGCCAATCTCTGTGTTATACGTTTGTTGTCTCTTGTGTGCTGTTGGTTAGCTGAGGAAGGGTTTTGTCTGAAACATTCCATGTCCCTGTATTTTGCTCTATTGGAAGCTAACACTTTCTTTTTTATACTTGAATGTACAAGTTTAAGACTCGTGAATGTAATAGATGTTGAAATATTTTTAATGCTGCAAAGTGCTGGAAAAACAAAGATGGATTATAATAAACTAGATTTCTATTGTTCTCTTTGCTGGCAGCTGACCTTGCCGTAGGAATAACAGCACAACACATAATCTTAAAAAATCAGCCATATTCAAATAATGGTTGAAAATTTGACAACAATAGGATGATTTCTTTTTTTTCACGATTTGGCTAACTATATCTATACGTTAAAACCAAAAAATCACAATCTAGATACTCAAGTCATGAAACGGATTTAAAATGATGCCTAAATCATTGTGAGTTCTTTATTATTCATTCATAGTAGTTTTTGAACTTCACTTCATTTCATTTCATTTTGTTACACTTTTTATCAAGCCAGTATGATCGACTCAAGGCTTTTCTTCTAAGATAAAATTCACAGTTTCTAAGACTGAATCAGTAAGTATGAAAAATAATTTCAATATCAAACCCTTCCAAGACTGATCCTTTCTCCCTCTGGTGAAATCATAGCATTAATATCATTTGTAGGTTTCAAATATCCCTCCTCTGAAAAACATCAAAAATAAAAACATGAGTCATGAAAACATTAATAATAAAAACATCAGTCATGAAAACAAAAAAAGGAACCTAGTACCATGAGTCATGAAAACATTAATAATAAAAACATGAGTCATGAAAACATTAATAATAAAAACATGAGTCATGAAAACAAAAAAAGGAACCTAGTACAGTATACAGCTAATAAACAGATTAGTTTGGAGTAAAAAAAACAAACATGGATCAGTGGTGCCTTCTAGCAAAAGATTTCCAAATATGGCAAGCTGACATTGTACTTATTGATTCAAGATATTGGGTATGAGTCCCCAAATGGAGTGGCATCACATCTCCCTCACATTCTCATCACTCTCTCAGTGAAGACACAGAAAATTAATATAACTCATGAGAAGAGGAAACGGATGCACGCTGTGCACGTGAAAGGGTTTTATAGGCTTTCTGGGTCTTCATTGAGAGAGCAACATGAATGTGAGGGAGATGTGATGCCACTCCGTTAGGGGCCTAAGCCAGTGCCATGCTATCCCTAGGACTGACACTAAGACACAACCATACCAAAAATTTCTCCAAACTCCAGCCTGTGTATGGCATCAAAACATTTCCTGAGATGGGGCTGTACAGCCAAAGGATTGCGAGTCTGGGCCAGAATTTCCAATAGCTCATCATTGGATAAAAAGTAAAACCTGAAAATAGACAACATTACGTAATTTACTTTTTTGAATCAGACTTTGTAAAACATATACCATAATATAATGAGGCGCCGGTGGTCAACCAGATAGCACGTTAAACTGGTCAGTGTAGTCAAGCAACATTGACTGTGATCAGTGTTTGGATGGGTGACAACTCGAACGCTGTGCCCTTGGATAAGGCACTTAACTCTGCTTCCCTCACTTGACTCAGGTGTAAATGAGTACCGGGCCAAGGGCAGTGAAAGATCTTGTCAGAATGCTAGCGCTGAAGTGCCTAACAGACAATTCACACTGTATACTCCTCATTGAGTTGAGAAGGATACATGAGTGTTATGGCTTGCTGGGGGTAAACTATACATTGTAAAGCGCATAGAGCATGATGAACTTCGTTGATATGTGCTATAAAAATGCTATGCTTTTTTACTATAAGCATCTAAACTCTGGAAAAAAGAACTCCTAAACCAAAGTGCTCATTATGATCATGCTCCATAAAGACTAAACAATATTTTCAAAGTTATTCCATATGAAAGATTTTTTCAGGTTTATAAAGCTAAGTATGTACAATACAAAAGTTATACATTTATCAACTAGGTTAAAATTTCTAAAGCAAAGTATTAAGAAAGTACCGAGGAAAGATCACTCTCTTTGACTCCAAATACTTCTCCAGACATTTTAGGATCTGGTCCAACAGTTCATTGTTGTATTCAAATGTCTCTAAAAGGCCTAAAGGAGGAAATAAATATATGACATATACATTGTGAAAGGCTGCCATTCTTACCTAATTAACGGTACTGTGGTTGCTACAAGGCTGCCATTCTTACCTAATTAACGGTACTGTGGTTGCTACAAGGCTGCCATTCTTACCTAATTAACGGTACTGTGGTTGCTAC
This sequence comes from Tritonia tetraquetra, assembly GCA_030265355.1. Taxonomy (NCBI): domain Eukaryota; kingdom Metazoa; phylum Mollusca; class Gastropoda; order Nudibranchia; family Tritoniidae; genus Tritonia; species Tritonia tetraquetra. The sequence continues at coordinate 8,774 of JARBEQ010260262.1, forward strand.
AAGGCTGCCATTCTTACTTATTTAACGGTACTGTTGTTGCTACAAGGCGAAGATTTTCAATTAATCAGAAAATTTCTTTGTCGTTTTTGCATTCAAGTTTGTTGCTGGTGAGGGCAAGCTTTCATTGACAACCATTCCTACCATTAGCAAAGAGTAGTATTTTTCATGTCTTTATTTATGCAGCAGCCTACATCGATAAATAGTATCTCTGATCTCAATTTATTGTCAATATTACCAAAGCAGATTAGATCATCCATTTACTGTAAAATTGTCTGTGACTTAGCAAGAAGATGATATTTGATTGCAATAAAGAAATAGTATTGGCTATTTGTGATGAAATGACAGTATTAATTTACAAATTCAAGCAAATGAAGATAAGAACAAAGATGTTATATTGACTAGAAATAAAGGAACACAAGGAATGACTTGTCATCACCTCCACCACCACTACCACTATTACTACCATTGCTACTACTACCATTACTACTACTACCCATACTACTACTACTACTTCTACCATTGCTACTACTACTACCCATACTACTACTACTACTACTACTACTACTACTACTACTACTACTACCACTACTACTACAACTACTACTACTACTACTACCACTACTACTACTACCACTACTACTGCTGTCAGACACTGAATCCACTGACCATAATTCGTCACAATCGAGACAAACGTGTTTAACCTCCTCACGTCTCTAAATTTTCACATATCATCTTCAAAACACGTACATGTAATCACCATTGACCGATAATGTTACAAGTCAAGTGATGACCACACAGCACACGTCGATTACATTATATAAGGGTAGCCTCTTTACAAATCCACCACAGGCTTTCCATCACCCAATTTACGAAGAAGGGCGGTACAGGCCATTGAAGGTGTGAGCTGCCCCTGTCTAGGACAGAGCAATTTACGAAGAAGGGCGGTACAGGCCATTGAAGGTGTGAGCTGCCCCTGTCTAGGACAGAGCAAGGCTTGCCTGCCGGTAAATTTATAAAGAAAGGCGGTAGCAGATGTCCCTCTTTTATGTTGACCATGTGATTGCCAGATGGCCACAGGCGGCGTGGATCAAAACACAGTGTGAAGTCGGCGTGTCAGTGATCACATCAAACTGTGAACTCATTTGTATTCCTTCCTTATCATTGCCTTATCTCTGTTGTCATATCACCATTTCACCACTGTACTGAAACGAGTTGAGTGAAATTCGTGACGGCTCTGACTCTCGATAAAATAAAAAGGAATAATAATATGTGTGCTTTGTTGCTGCTGTTGTTTTCATTGTTGATGTGTTCCTTTATCAATCTGTCATCATTAGACAAACTCTGCCCGTATTGAATCGTTTATGCAGACAAAAGCGAACAAGCAAACACAATTAATGACAACAATAAATTAGTGGTGGTGGTGATGATGGAGGAGGAGGATGTCAATAAGAAGGAGGTGGACATATGTTTCTCAAACCAGAATTCAACTATGAAATTTGCCATAATATAATATGCTGAGATTTAAATGAATTCGTATTATTATTGTTATTATCATATCATCAATATTGATAAATTTCTATCTGAGTGTAAAGCTTTTTGTTCTTGCTCCTAAGTATTATGTTTTCCAGTAAATGTTATATTAATCAAAGCTCAAAGCATAGAGAGAAACACACAATCTCTCTCTCTCTCTCTCTCTCTCTCTCTCTCTCTCTCTCTCTCTCTCTCTCTCTCTCTCTCTCTCTC
>JARBEQ010260283.1:0-19326 GCA_030265355.1 Tritonia tetraquetra
GTTCTTGATCCCACCTACCTGAATAGGATCAGGGGAGTGGCATGTAGGTTTTCACTGAGTTTCAAGGAGAAAAATACAGACAGTGTCGCTGCCAGGAATTGAACCGGGTACCTTTCGCTTCAGAGGCGAGAACCTTACCTCTGTGTCACTGGGACCCCCCTGAGTGAATTTAAAAAGTCATAATAATCTTTCATCTTCTTCAGAGAGACTTCAAGTGCAATTCAGATTTGAATCACCCACTCACAAGCTTTTTGGATAGTTGCATTTCGACTCTCCACATTGTACCACTCTCCATTTTCTCGCTGTGCATAGCCTTGGCAGACGCATGTGTAAGGCTGCTGTCCGTTATATTCTTCAATCTACAAAAAGAGACAACAACAGTAAAAATAAACGATGAAAATTAAGAATATTGGGTTAAATAGTATACAACTTTTTGAAGACTAAATCAAGTGCAACAAGAGATTGTTTGAAGTTTTACGGCCTTTTCAACACAGAAAGGTCAACTTGCGAAGATTCCACATTAATCTCCAAGGCAAAGCCATGACAACTCTGAAAGGTCCTGAGAACAATTCCTGCACATGGCAGGACTCAAACCCTAGACTTCCACATCCAGAAGCAAGTGACTTAACCACTGTGCTAGTCTCCAAATGTATAATAGAAGTAAGAAGATTGGGGCATTCACTGCCAACTGGTCAATTCTCTTACCTCAAGGTGTGGAGGTCCGAGGTTCGAATCCCATTTCTGCAGGATTTTTTCTGGACCTTCCTGAGTTTTTAAGGCTTGGTCAAAACACCAGGAAAGGGTTAATAGGGTGAGATCAAATAACCAAGCAACTAAACAAACAATAAAAGGAAATCCAAAAGTAAGAATAAAAGAGAATGAAAAACATGACAGCTATGGAATCTTGCTGGCTACTCCTTGGATCTCATACACGATGCTTTTAGGTGTAAAATGAGGAACGGAAGATGGAGTTAAAATCTGTACAAACCTCCAGGGATGTGATCTGGAGGGAGTTTTCCCGAATCTCATGTCCAGTAATATCCTTGGTAACATATCCAGTGTTGGCCGTGTCCTTAAGCGCTTTTCCATTACACTGTTTGGGAAAAAAGGAGTTAGAATTTTAAGCAAGTATGGTATGGTAAGGTAAGGTAAGGTAAGGTAAGGAAGAAATTATAATGTGTTTCATTGATAACAATAAACACTAAACACAGGCTTTCTTATTTAGTAGTATAAATGGTGGAGCAGAAAAGAAAAATTGATAACCTAACACCAACAACATACAAACAAAAACCTTTTAAAATCAATATGCACAAGAACAGGTAAATACAAAAATGCCCTGATGATAAATAAATGTATAAATACATAGATAAACAATTTTAAAAAAAAGTATATAAGCAGACGAACAGCAAAGATCAAGCTCTTGGCAGCAATGACGATACAAGACAGGGTGACAGGGTTGTTGCCGATGATGTAGTTGGAAGGTTGGGGCTCCTCTGTGAAGAAGGGCTCGAGCAAGCCCCCAAACCTGGATAAGGAAGAAGATGAAATGTATGAAATATCAGAAAGAAAAGCAGCAAATAAGAAATTAACTATTTATTAATTTATCCAAGAAAAGTGGTGCAGTCGACTATGGCGATCGAACCCATGCCACACCTGTGAAGGGCAGCTCCACCTCATTAGAGAAATTGAACCACATGCTCTACCACCTGAGCTATCCATTGCCATTGCTCGAATATGTCCAACTCTTGTAACTCGAACAACCCAGCGGTTAAACGGAGTTGACCATAAAAGGAGTAAATACAGCTCAAATCCTTTTAAAAAATCTATATTTGTATCCTTTTCACGGATGCTATCGTGGGTTTGATCCCCACCATCAACTAAACCACTTTTCTATTCTATATCTGTTTTTCTGGCAATTCACATTTTCCTTTTCATTGATACTTTTTGGAAAGGACCCAAGCACTCGCTGTAAACCCAAACATCATTTCTATTGAATTGGACCCTTAGCTTTCTTTTCAAACATTGTCTGTATTAATTATAAACCTCAATTTTCCCTCCCCTTACCTGATACAAGATCAGCCATTACACTTTAAGCTGAGAAAAGTTTTAAATTGCGGTAGAATTATAATAAAAAGAACTTACGTGGAGTCATCATAGTCAAATTCAGTGGTGGAAGATGTGGCATCAATGTCACCTATTGTGGTGCTGGCAATTGTAGTTGGTGGCTGAGTAGTGGGAATACCTGGGCAATTTAATTAAAAATATTATATTACAGTCATGAATTACACAGTTTTGGATGTAAGTGTCGGAAAACAGACAATACAATATAATATCATCTCATTGCAGGCTTGATCAACCGTATAAACACTAGGACAATAATAGAGAAAAAACAATACAGAGGGAATCCATAAAAATGTCAACACAGGTTATTTGTCAAATAGAACAACAAGCACTATTCTTACTACATAGTAGTTAGTAGTAATAGCATGAGTGATAGCAGTGACAAAAGTGATAGTAGTAATCATAGTAGTACAGTCGACTCTGCTTAATAACAATCTGGTTAATGGCAACTTTTCCTAAGAAACGGAATTAATTCTATATAAAAGTCACTGGTTAATCGCAAAGCCAGCGACACCTTGCCCCACGTTTTTGGCCGCCAATTTTCTGCTTTCACACTTTGCTAAACGATCGCATGTCTCCATTGTCATTAGGAAACAACCGTAACGATACAATAGCCTTACACTGATTGTAAGTCTAGCAGACAGTAGCAGCAGCCTTTGTTCTATCATTAAGTGGCGCCCTATCCCCCAAGGAATGACAACACACGTCATAATAGCCTGTCTTGTCAATGGAGAGATGAGTCACGGCTCATAGACTTTTAGCGACTGGCTATTGGATTGTCTTTGATTACACAATCAAAAGAGTTTTGGCCTTGCTAGTGAGTATACTGCAACAGACATACCTTGTTGTCAAGTAGTGAAATGATCCTTTATTACTGGGCCCATGGCTAACTCCGGTTAATCACAATTTCCGTTAGTAGCAAAAATATTTTCCACTCCCGTTGTGTTGAAATTAAGCTGAGTCGACTGTACTAGAAGTAGTAGTCGTAATATTGGTAGTAGTAGCAATGTAGCAGCAGTAGTAGTAGTAGTAGTACCAGTAGCAAAAAATGTAGAAATCTATTACATTTACTAATTTAATTAGGTTAGATGACAATTTTTCAGTCAGAGAAATGATCATGAAAATTAATTTCAACATATTGTTTACACACCTACGACAGTCAAGGCTACAGGATCAGATTTACGCATTCCTGCCTCATTTTCAGCTACACAGACATATGATCCGGCATCCTCTGCACGTACATATTCGAGGATAAGTGTTCCAGCATCCAATATGACAAAGTTGCTGTCTTCCTCTGAGTCAATTCTAACACCATCCTTCAGCCAGTACACCTGTAAAGGGTATATTATAAAAAGTAAAAAGTAAAGTATATCATCCATATAAAGTGCATATCTATGAAGTTAATCATGCTCTATGCACTTTGCAGTGTACTACTTACCCCCAGCAGGCCAATACACTCCCCTGTATCCTTCTCAACTCCATGCAGAGTATACAGTGCAAGTTGCCTGTTAGGTGCTTCAGCACTAGCATTTTGATAAGATCATTTGTGTCCTTCGACTGGGTACTCATTTTCACCAGAGCTGAGTTATAGCATCCAATGACATCTTGACAGGTGTTTTGTAATGAATGAGTGCCAGGTGAGAGCACACACAAAAGTTTAAAGCTAAACTTGATCAAAACCTGAATGGCTACAAACATAACTTAACATGTGATTTATAAAGCTCAGTGGTAAACAGGCTCTCAATGAAAAAGCCGGAGTTTAAAAATCGCACAGTATTAAAAAATGAAAAATGAAAATCTGGTTTAAGCCGGACGGTTGGGGCGCATAGTAATGTATTTATACAGTTTCAAAGCTGTGTGGGTATTTCTCTGCCTATTTACATTTGTGTGTATTAACTTATCAGAAGGGAAAACAGATGCACTCCATGCATGTAAAAGAGTTTGATAGACTTTCTGGGTCTTCAATGAAAGAGCAATGAGAATGTGAGGAAGATGTGATGCCACTAACTCTGTTTGACACAGACCACTATCTCCACCTTTGTTATTATTGTTGTTGTTGTTGCTAAATCCGTTTACTGTTAGCAGGTTGCTCTTAACAATGCAATGTCATCTTCATTAGGCAGCTGGCTCATTTCAATTGTGCTGCATCTGAGTGTAGTGTGTTATGTATTGAGGGGTGTGTGGGGAGGAGCTGGTATCTGTGATCCCATAATGATTACTTTTAAAATGTCAAAGTACCTGTGGAGCAGGATTGCCCTCAGGGGGTTCACAGGCCAGCTCGGCTGCATCTTCATAGTAACCTTCTGTATCCTTGGGTGGGTACACAAACTCATCATCAATATCTGTTTGAAATGATTACAAGCGTAAAATGAAAGAGCTAATCATTTTAAAATCAGAGTTTACAAACATATTATAATAAAACACAATATACCACTAATCTTAAAATACATTGAGCATGGTAGGAATTAAATATCATCATCAAAGACATCAACAGTGGGCATAAAGGCGGGTAGGTTATTGTAAAAAAGATTGTGTCGCATGTCAAAAATTGTGATTCCTGCAGCTTGATTTCCACACTTGGAATGATCTAATAATGGCACTCACCCTGAGGCAATTGCATAAAAAGCGGGCCTCAGTTCTTGACATGCCAAATCCTATAATAGGCCACTAAAGAAGTGTCTGTGGACATGTCCCAAACTTCCAATAACCAAGATTATAATTTCAGTTCTAAAACCTGAAGAATTTATCTCAGTGCATAAAGAAAAATATTTATAAAATTTGTTAATAAAATATATGACAATAAATGCACCAAATGGAATAGATATTTCAATTAAAAAGACAGTGTTTTTTCATTGTGGTTAATAAAAGTCAAATCAGGATGAGTGAAGCATACATACAAAGACACGATACTTACAGGTCTTTTTCACTTCCACCACATATCCTTTGTTTCCATTGGTCTGTTTCCATTTGCCCTCCTTCAATAACCAAGCTGTGCAATAGCAAAAATATTTATCAGAAACTGCAGCCACATCACCAGATCCAACTTCCAAGGTAATAGAGATCAAGGTCTTGCCAGTTTGTCTATCTTGCTTTCTTACAAGTTCATACTCTTTTGTGGTCAGCCTTTGGCCATTACAGTCGATACTCAGCATCGTCGCTGTTTCCGTGCTACACTTCAATTTGGCTATGCCATTTTCTTCAATCTGTGACTCATCTGGCAAATCTTCAAGGAACAAGGAACCAGTGGAGCTCTCTTCTGGCTTCGTCACTTCTGCTGTAGTGTCAGCAGCCTCAGTGGTTGTCATAGGGGTGGTGGGTGGTGGAGCTTCAGCTGTCATTACAAAATAAAGACAGTAGATGAAAATCAGAAATTCTTCGTACGTCCTTAAGAGCTGGAAAATGCAACCCTAATATCATGAGTACAAGGGGGAAATCCAACTAAATGTAACTGTCACCACATTCTCTGCCAAACCAACTAAATGTAACTATCACCACATTCTCTGCCAAAACCAACTAAATGTAACTGTTACCACATTCTCTGCCAAAACCAACTAAATGTAACTATCATCACATTCTCTGCCAAAACCAACTAAATGTAACCGTTACCACATTCTCTGCCAAAACCAACTAAATGTAACTATCATCACATTCTCTGCCAAAACCAACTAAATGTAACTATCACCACATTCTCTGCCAAAACCAACTAAATGTAACTATCATCACATTCTCTGCCAAAACCATTCCAAGGGCTGACAGCTGAGGATCCAATAGCAGGGAGTAATCTAAATTCTACAAAAGAATTGTTCACTTGTTGTTCTAAAATTCAGAGATCACAATTGTTGTCAACATTGTAAAGCACGTAATAGATAAATCTTATGTAAAAATGTCTGTACCTAAGTGGGAATATTTTTGTTTGTAATAGAAATAATGATATAGACTGTTTGCAATGAAGGGGTGATTTACTTGGTGAGTCGCTAAATCATGCTTAGAAGAGGCAATTTTGATAGTATCCTGAGAAATAAGAACTCAACTTGCGTGATGCTTACTTGATGCATAGTTACACAGAAAGATTCCCTTAACCTCTCAGTACTCTCAATTGTAAGGATGACAGTTAACAAAGCCTGCCGTTTTTGAACTGGGTGAGTAGAAGCTGATTTTAAAAAAGCAGTATCAATTTACCTGTTACCCTAAGCTCTACAATTTTGCTTTCCACTTTTTTCACGATATTCTCCCCAACACATTGATAGCGACCAGTGTCTGTATATTCTGCTGAAGCAATGGTGAGGTGACCTTCCCTCGACACTCTGTAGCGGTCGTCCTTTCGTGGGTCCAACTTGACGCCATCTTTGAACCAATATACCTGCCATGGAGAAGAATAAGAAGGGTCATTCTACAGCTCTTAATATTCTTTGCCAATATCCAGATTATTGTAAGTATTTATTGAACAGTACAATAGGAATAGATGAGTTCTGGGTTTTTGTGTGTTTTTGTGGTCTTTGTATTATTTCTTTGCATAGGTTATTTTACAGAAGTTATCTTGAATACTTGGATTTACTAGCAGTTAAAGTCACACAGGTAGCAAGGGAAGAAAGGACTAAATCTAACCCAATATATACATTATTTCTCACAACCGCCATTGATGATGCTGCAGATGTAATTGTTGAGACCAATGCACAAAATGACAACCTAATTGATAACCATTTTAACAGCAAACCTCCCAAAAATGATTTTAAAAGAAGTGATTATCTAACACAATGGTCTTCCATCTGAAATTTTCCAATAACCCTCAAAGAACTACCGACCATTAATAGTAATTCAACAAGGGTCATTTTGAATAAGATGGCCAGGGGGAAAAACAAAAAAGGGAAAGGGATGGGTTATACATCTATAAACAGGACAGCCCTTGAAAAGACAAAAATAAGACTTGGCAAAATCCATTTTTCTATCTCTTCCACTTTTATTTCTAACTTTTAAAAGCTGATTTACAAATTTCATTTCTTTTGCCAGATGTCCCTTATATCTCAAGTGTTTGGGGCCAGATTAACCATTTTCAGCAATATATAGAAATAATAAAGGATATCTTCTATTTCAGGGAGAAAACTGCCCAAGTTGACCATACGCTTTAGATGCTTCCCTTATTTTTAAAATTAATTTCTTCCTTTCGGCTATCATAGAATCAAAGTATTCATATTACACATATGAACAATTCATAATTTCAACAATTGCATGAGGCTCATAATAATATGGTAATTCTGTCTTATCAGCTGACAAGGGTGTGGAATACAATCACAGCTTGTATAATTTGTATGAGTGTCGCTTTTAAAAACTCTGTATCGTAGCTTTACAGCCTTATTCCACAGTGTCTTGAAAACACTGCACAGGTCAGAGAAAACTCTCACAGGCAGGATTTGAATGATAAATCTATTCAGTGGCTGGCTTTAAATCAAAAGAGTTAGTAGATGGCCATGTGATTAAAATTTCTTTAATTGGCATCATTATTTCATTCTACATCCAGAGTCACTAGTACCATGTCCCTGAACCCTAAAATCTAAACATACTCCAAGGGGGAAAAAAAAGTAAATTAAAATTCACTGGAGTATGCATAGATCATATTCAGATATGTCAACCTCTTTGTCAGATACAACTATTTTAGAATGAGCTAGTTGAAGTTAAAATCATGCCACTCTCTCATTGGTTGAAAATGGGTTGCTACATGGTCAAAATACTATCTACGTTCAATCAATGTACTCACCCATGGGCTGGGCTGTCCCTTAGGAGGCTCACACTTCAATGTACCGACTGTGTTCACACCAACAATTAAATTGGTCGGTTGTTGAACAAAAACTTCTTCCATATCTGTGAAGAAGAAAATATCAAAATCCAATTTAGTGCCCTTAGCCATTACAAATGAGGTTGATCTAGATGACACTATCAGGTTTTATAATATATTATGTTATCTACAGATAAAAATTTCAATTTTTTAAAAACAAACTAGGTCAACGCTTTTCCATTTCAATATTATCAATTGGGCCTCATGAAAACAACACCAAAATATGATTTACAAACTATAATACTAATATTACACTTCTCACAACTTGCCAAACTTCAAAAAACCTCTTTTGAATAATAACAAAAATGAACCCGCAAAAATTTGGTGGATGAGATGGAGAGAGTAAGTTATAATTTTGAGAGTCAATAACACAGGGGAGATTATCTTGGGAGACAAAATGAGACATAAGATTTGAACTCATTATTACGAAAGACAATCAATAGTACTAGAAAGACAGTCTACTTTGTGTGATGACATGAGCTCTTGTACAGCATAGGCAGAAACTACTCTTGCTCCCAATATCAACACAGAAAGTACCCATATAGAGGCTTTTTAGTCAACTCCCTTTTCTGGCGGTGAAATGATATCACGCTTTAAAGAAGGAAAAAAACAAGTAGGCATTCTTCATATGTCTTTGGTGCCATCCTCTTACATGGCAGAGCACCTCCCCATAGCTATGTGAGTATAATCATCAAGAAGTTATCTTGGTACACTGCACCAAGAATAAAGCACTTTGGTGGCCAAATACTTACAATAACCTTACACCGAAAGATACTAAAAAGGTTATTGATAAAGAAAGAAAGAATACTTACAATGGAAGTCTTCAAGGCTCTGCCCTGTAGATTCACCTGGAATCTACCATACCTTTTTGACTCCCTTTGAACTGTGTGATGTTATGAACTTACTTTGTTGAAATGAGTGAACAAACAACACTGGATATTATAAGTTGAAGATACAACTGATCAATATTTTGCAGGTATGATCAAACGTATAAAAACTTACAAGCCAATTTGACCACTCCCAAATCATTGGCGGATAGAACAGTCTTCCACTTCTTTCCTTCCTGGTACCAACCAACACACTGGCACTGATAGGACCTGGTGTCGTCTTTCTCTTTTTTACGATTGAATTCCTTAATATCATCGGTTACGATTTTCAGCTGAGACTGCAATGAAAATGTTCAAGTTGTATTAGAGAAAAATTTGAATGAGATAAGATAGATAGATAGAGATACCGTCCCCATTATTGAGTATTAAGTTTAATATTATCATTTGGCCTTTGCCCATTTTCATCATTGAATATTGTTAATTTCTACAATTTTTGCACATGGGTTGTTTTGTGTGCAAGGTCACATCGCCACATTGCAACTTTCTAATTCATGATAATATGATTTAAAAATCCAAGTGTAAAAAGATTTTGTATGATTACACTCCTCCCAATTAAAACAATATTTCATACAAAATCAAATTATTATATCTATCTAGAGGTATTAAAACAAACCGTGTCATGAATCTGAGAGTCGATAAAAAAAAAATGCCATAGATTTAAACCCATCTCCATGTTTCACTTAGAGCTTAGATAGTGCTTTCCATCTATCAATGCGCTGGGAAAATTGAAATTCAAATACGTGACATATTTTTCATGGCCAAGTATTAGGATAGGCAGTGAAGTAATAAAAACAACAATCCATCCATCCTGAATGGTGTATGGCAAGGCACGAAACAGTCTGCATGCAAAAAGTACCTGGATAACTCTGTTCCCTTGAGCATCCTGTCCTTGGGATGTGACTTGTCTTTTCCTTTCCATTCTACCTCCATTGCACCTAAAACAACATTAATAAGAATAGAATTTAAAAACTAAAATAATACTCTCTCTCTCTCTCTCTCACACACACACATATAATCCGGAATAAAATACAAACACAAAATGCAATATGTTAGGTAGGGTAAGACTAAGAGAGTTAAAATCGTAGGAGTTTCAAGATAAAAAGAAGTAGAATATGTCACGAGGCAGGGAAAAAATCGAAACTTTAGAGTTACCAAACTTTTATCTTCTTCAAAATCTAAAGATGGAGGACCATTCATGGGGATTATACCGACTCCGGTGAACAGCGACTCCTCCATGCCAGAAATAGAGAGTCACACACTCTACCACCTGAGCTATCCTCCAAAGAATCATGGAATCAAAGGAAGCACGATGTGTTTTTCTTACCGGAATGTAATAATGTCAGCTGCAGTAATTCCACAGTCAATGGTGAGGGTGGTGTTTGGTTTGAGGTAATAGAGTTTCTTGGGTGAGGTAGAGAAAAATGGTCTCCTCGACTGTCGGGCCATCCGGGCTCGAGATTCATCAGAACTGTCTTCTTTGGAGACTTCCTCTTGGGCTTCAGCTGCTTCAGCAATAACTAGAAGAAATACCCCAAAACATATGGTGTAGATAATTGATTAAAAGATAAAAGAAAATATATAAAAAAAGAAAAGAAAGAGGAAGGAGGAGTAGATTTGGGGCAAGGCTATCTTAACTCTTTCGAGGCCGGGTTCGGCTTTAGTCAACCATGCTAGGTATCCATCAGCTTATAGATTAACGAATATCAATCTGACCTTCAGACAAATACTATATCTCGGTGGCAACATATTGATTGTCTCTCTATGTTCTCACCAACACTGTAATAGTAAAACACCAACACATAGTGTAAATAGACCCAAGATTAATTGTAATATGTCCCTAAGTCTCAAGGCTGTTAAAGGGTTAAAATGAACCCGTATAATAACAAGGCACAGTAGCTGGGGAATTATATAGCTACTATATGCTGTCACTAATGGAAGTGAACGTTGGAAAATGACGTAACGAATTACCAGTAGGGTGGAAACGTTCTCAAAATAAATGCCTCTGAAAAACACGTGGCATATACTGGCCCAACAGAATCAGGATGGGAAATCTATTAGAAAGATGGGACAATGTCAATCTAGCAAATGCTGCAACGTTAATTAAATGACGAAGATGGTGATGACTATGACATGTTACAATAATGGCCACTCATACTCTTCCAGGAATAACACCTAACTAGAGGAACGGCACTTTACTTTACTAGACGGCTGGTGGGAAAAGTAGAAGAGACCGGCCAAATGAAAACTGAAAACTGGCGACAAACATTCGAAAACAAGGCCTGACATGGAACGCTATCATCATCGACGCAGCCAACGAAAAGGGGTTAGAAATGTAAGCGGCAATAAAAACCCACAAACAAAATAAAACAAAACAAAATTAGTTAAGGTCATAGGTGGGATTGTTTTCTTTAGTATGGCGGAAAAGCTAATTACCGAGGTCTCATTCCTTAAGTGAATTTAATTGACTCACTAGGTGGTGCAGTGGTAACACACTTGACGCATGGACCGGAGATCCACAGTTTGACCCTTGGCAAGGTCAAATAGTTTAAATTGGCTTTTCTCCCCGGCTGTGCGGATTGAAATCCTATTGGAGATGGCCTAGATATAAACAGGATCCGTGGCCTCTGACACGATCTTCCAAGTATCGAAAGGGGTGTACAACTGATAACTTTAATTTTCAGCTTTGACCTACCAGTCACTGGTCACAGAACTGGACATATGTGGCCTGACTATTGGTCACCTTAAAACAATAGGTGTAGAAGAATCATACATGTGTGACTGCAACGCCGGAGAATAAACTGTCAACCACATAACATAAAAATGACAGACATTACACTCCTCGGAACCAAATTTTGGCACGAAACCAAAAATGATGGGGCCCTGCTGGGGACCTACGGAAAATGTTCCAGTTCACATCTGTAAACACTGTCGAACGCAAAGAAAGAATGAAGAATACTTACTGGCCACAGTTAAATCAGCAGGTTTACTGTCTCTTTTCCCAGCAGGGTTCTTGGAAACGCACTGATATTCACCGGCATCTTCAGCGACCACTGATTGGATGATCAAACTGCCCTCCTCTGTGACAACAAAACGGTCCGAGAGCTTCATGTTAATTCGCCTTTTGTCTTTTTTCCAAAAAATCTGAAACACAAGACGAATTAAGTCATCAAAAAGTGAGAGAAAGAGCCTTAAAGTCGACCACTCATTCATTTTTCTATTTACATATAATATGTCCTAACTACAATAATTGATTTACTTCTATTTTTTACTTTGATCTGTCTGTTTTTACGTCTTCCCTAATCCGAGCGTTTCTTAAAATATACTTTTTAGTTTTGCCAAATAATCTTCTCAAACATTTCATTTCTGTAATCTAATTTTATCTCTGCTATCAAGTATCCATGACTCGCTTCTTAAAACAAAATTTCTGAAATTACCTCAGGTTTGGGGTTAGCGACTGGCGGTTGGCATTTAAACTCCACATCTTCTCCCCCAGTGGCTCCAACAGAGGTTGGGTGTTTCATGAATTTGTACTTATTGGCTGAAAAGGAAAAACACTGGAATGAAGAAATTCAGGTTTCACTTTTTTTAACGTCGCATGGACATAACAATAACATCATTTTTTCTCTGGCATCTTTTTATATATATATATATCATTTTTTTTACAGCTCAAATGTTAAGTCCCCCCCCCCCCTCTGTCTCTCTGTTCTTCTGCTTCTCTGTTTAACAGTGAGATGGTTCTTTCTTACCATCTTTTGGACTCCTCTGTGATGATATAATATTATTATAGTATTAGTTGCAAGGAGCACACACCGAGAGAAAACAACTTCTTCATCAATTCCTGTTATAATCATCAATTCCTGTTATACATTTTTCGGTGGAATGTTTTTCTATGATGAATCCTCCCGGTTCCCCTGTATTTTGATTTGTTTATTGTTGCATTAAAGTAACAACGTTAAACTTTAAAGATGAAAAAGAATGGAAGTAAAACTCACTGGCAACGGTAATGTTCGCTCTTTTACTCGTGGCAGCGACTTGTCCATCGATACCTATGGCGTTGCACTCACACCAGTACACTCCCTTATTTCGGTAGTTGTTCACATCGGCCCGTGACACGACAATGGAGGCCCTAATTAGGTCAGGGTCTTCAACAGTCATGTCCTCTAGTTCCACAGAGGTTGGCGGGATCTTCGTCCCCCCGCAAGTAAAGCTAATGTCCACTGCGTAACGCGCTGCACACATGATGGTGGCAGGTCGTTTCTTGACGATGAAGTAGTCATTGCTGGGCTCTTGCTCGAACGTGATGGTTTGGCTGTTGGCGCTTGGAAATTGGAACAGCAGGAATGTCACTGGTGGAAGAAGAGACGACGTAACATATTGATATAAGGATGGCAAGGGCATAATATGGGAACGGGGCAGATGAGGAACTCAATCTGATATCAGCGTAATGCCAGCGCCCAACCCCTCCTCTATCCCACCCCTCACCCCCTTAAACATCGCCAACAAAACAAACAAAATAAAACAAAACAAGATACGAACCAAACAAACATTGCAATAGAAAACCCAAAGAAAATACACCTATAAAAAACAACAACGAAAGGCAAACAAACAAACAAGAAATCAACAACCCGCCTGCCAGTCTCAGATCCCATGGCATTTATAGGGTTAAGACGAAGGATCGTGGGTTCGAGTCCTGCTCCACGCACTTCGTTGAATTCTTGGGTAAGGGAATTTAACTCCGATTGCTTCATTCGACCCAGGTGTAGAAATCTTAGTTTAGAGCAGTGTTTCCCTAACTTTATCCACCCACGAACCCCCAGTGGATGTCAGATCAGAGGTCTCCTCGAACCCCCAGATTTTCGAGACACGATCTGAGCTCGAATTATCTATCTTCCGGCTCTATGCTCAATATAAGACAGGTATCTGCTGTAGATGCGATGCTAGGAGAGGATAAGACCAGAAAGAACGGAAAAAACAGAGAGAGAGAGAGGGGGGGGGGGGGAGAGAGAGAGCAGAGACAGAACAGAAAGAGGGAGAGAGATAAGAGAGAAAAATATATTGTAGAGAAAATATAGAGGATATAGAAGAAAGACATCGAGAGAAAAGAGGGAGAGAGAGAAGAAAGTCATCGAGAAAAAAATGAGAACGAACGAAGAGAGACACAGAGAGACAAGAGAGACAAGAGAGAGAAAAGAAAAAGATACAGTAGAGAAAAGATAGAGGCTAGAGAAGAAAGAGGGAAGGGAGAGAATAGAGGCAAAGAAAATAGACAAGTGAAAGAGTCAGAGAAGAGAGAGAGCAGAGAGAGAGAGAGAGAGAGAGAGAGAGAGAGAGAGAGAGAGAGAGAGAGAGAGAGAGAGAGAGATTGAGAGAGAACGCTTTCTTTATACTTACAAATGCACGAGAGAAGGAAACACTGAAGTTGAGGAGTCATGGTGGAACGATGTCGCCCCTCTGACAACTAGTAGTTGAGAGAGCTGGCTGACAATAAGATCTGCAAGGAAACAAGAATACGGTTAATTACTAAACGAAGGAAACAAACAATTGACCAATGCAATAACATAATAATAATTATGCATTATACTCGTGTACAAGAGAGTGTTGGCCTACCAACGAAATACAACTCACATCACTATAAGAGCAAGGAGAGACAGAAACTGTGCGTACTGGGGCAACATCTAGATGATGGTGGTGGTGATGCTGATGGTGGTGGTGATGCTGATGGTGGTGGTCATGATAAACATGACACCAACAACGTGTATAGTGTTACAAGTTTTTGATGACACAAAATATCGTTATGTTAGGGTGGTGTGATATTGTGTCAATAGCCAAAACTGACTTCTCATGAGTACCTTAAGTTGGTTGGCGACTGTTGCCAATCATTTAATTCATATAATAGCATCGAGAATAATACGTTTATGACTTAATGCTAAGAAGACATTAATACCAAATTGGCCAAAGACAAAGTTTAAAGTTATTAGTTTTACGCCCTTGGCAACACATTTTAGGCGGGACCTCCGAATTATAGTCCATCTCCGATAGGACTTAATTCCATTGCGATCATCAGGGTCAGAGCCATAAAACTCGAGAAAGTTCAAAGAAAAAAATCCCAACGTCGCCGCTGGGATTCGAACCCAGTACTGGCTGCTCAAAATGCGAAAGTATTAACCACTACGCCACGATGCCACCCAGATAAAATGAATATTAACATAGTAAGGTTCAAAGACAGACACAATTAACGATAAAATAAAATATATATTAACATTCCAGAGAAGAAAGAGAAAAGGTATCTGGTGTTATACATGACACGGCACAAACACATTCTGGCACATCTGCCGCTGTGCTCTATTCCTTCTGGAATCAGGCACAAGATAGTATGCAATGACAAGAATAAATGTTTGTGTTAGCTTGCAGTGTGTAGTGTGTAATAGTATATATAGTATAGTAACTAAAATAACTACAGTAAAATCATTCTTTGCGTTCAATATACTTAGTATACTGTCGATAGGACTGAAAACGTTTTTTTATACTTTTTTTTTAAGTTCTAAAATTTGAAGTTTTACGCCCTTTTCAACACAGACAGGTGATACCAAAGGCCTTTCAACAGAACTTGAGAAGATTCTACGTTAAGAAAGGTCCAGAGAAAAAATCCTGCACAGAAAGGAACTCATACCCCGGATCTCTGCACTCAGAGGCAAGTGACTTAACCGTTACAAGTACTGAGGAGGTAGCCTTCACCATAGATCGATCACACCCGGCTAACACGCCATAACTAAGTGTAAAGACGCTTGACTCTAAAATGATCTTAAAAGAAAAGGCAAGATTACTTTACATCATTGTTTCCAAGGGAACAATGACAACAACAAAAACATTGATACACGGAAAAGCATGAAACACGTCTTGGAGGATAGGTCTACATGAAAGCACGCCTTGGTGTGTAGAACTAGCACGTTCTACAGCCAAAGCCGCATAAATAGACATCGCGTAAGTTGGTTTTCGTCCCAAGTCGATGTTACAATTGTTTCTTGTGGGGGTTTCACTAAGGGAGGTAACAGTGATTATTTTTATCTCGACTATTTTCAGTAAGTCTTATTTCGAGTTATGTCCCTTGAAAATCGAATTGAAGCGGCTTTGATTGCACAGATGATAATGTTATTGAGTGTTAAAAGGATGACCTTGGTAGAACTCTTCACCATCATTGCGGCGATAAAACAGCAATAAATGATATGCCATACTTATGGAAAGAGTTACAAAAACCTTTCAAGACGGTTTACCATTAAAACCGTGTTCGCATGGTGCGGTTTTTAAAGCAGTTTCCGAACGGCGTTTGTTTTTATTCGTTCACCCCTTATCAACTCAATCTGTTCCCGAGTGATGCGGTGCCGATAAATCAAGTCACGATTTGCTTCCGTTTCATGGTGCGGAGTAATCAAATAGTCATTCTATTATAAGGGGGCGTCCGTGCAGATTGCCGTCCGGAAAACAAAACCGAACAATGTGAACATGGCTTAAATTAGTCTAATCTACTACCAGTGCAACCAAGGTCGATAACTTCTTTCTTTTTTTTTTGATTTCCCCTTTCGGCGTAAGTCCAAGGTCGATTCAAAGTTACAAAAAACAAGAAAAAATATATTTTTTAATGATTACACTAGCCCCAGAACAAACTCTTTATGCTTAACCAGGAGCAACGGGGATTGAGCGAGTTCAGATTATTAAAAACAACAGAGTTATTTTGTCAAGGACTGGACTGTGACTTATTGTTATCTTGTCTGTAATTTTGTTCCTATGTTTTTATTTGTGTTAGCGTTTTCACGTATGATTCATGTTTCTGATGCCATTGTTAAGCGCCAATGAGCATTTTTATTGGAGATTAGGCGCTCTATAAATATATTATTATCATTATTATTATTATCATCATTATTATCATTATTATTAATATCATTATTATTGTTATTATTATCATTATTATTATCATCATCATCATTATTATTATTATTATTATCATCATTATTATTATTATCATTATTATTATTAGTGAGTGAGTCTTAGGGCAACTTTTCAAGAAACGAATACATTCATAATATAGAATTATATAGTTGCAATATTATAATGGCCCGATGTGTGTACTTTAACTTAAGTATTTATAAATCAACAAATAAGTAAATGATGATATTATTAATAATATTGAATGGTAAGGACGTTGTGGGGTTCGAACTCACGGCCCTCGACGTGGAAGTCGGCTGCCTTTACCACCCGGCCAATTCGACTTCCAAGAATGAATGAAGGGAATTTTTTAAAAGGGAAAAAATGAACGTAAAAAGGGGGCAAAAAGAAAAAGGAAAAAAAACCCGAAAAAACCCTGCGCACAGTATCAACATAATATCCTAAACTATATCATTATTATTACATCATCAAATGAGTTCGTAAAAAATCATTTACCGACACAAAGAGTGAGTGCAAATAAAGATGCTCAGACCTTGATCTCAATATCTGAATAATCCTTATATATTTTCCCTTTAATACCTTTGCTCACTAGCCGAGTTGCAGCATTTAAACGAAGGGAGTAATACATGTGTTTATGTTAATTCTATCTCATTGCTCCTTCAAAATAAACATGTTGCACAGAATTCGGTCTTTGTGCGAGCTTCCACCTCGGTAGGTAAACGTAAAACGATATCATACACACACACACACACATACACACACACACACACACACACACATACATACACACACATGTGCAGACACACACATTTGCTCAGACACTTACACACACATACATTCACACAATCACACACACGCATGTACTCACACACACACACACACACACACAAACACACACACGTGCAGACACACACAATTCTCAGACACTTACACACACACAATCACACAATCACACACACGCATGTACACACACACACACGCACACACACACACGCACGCACACACACACACACACAAACACAGCGCTGGTATGACCGAAATGTGTCGAAAACATTCTACAACAATGACACGAACAAAAATACAAACACACATTATAAGAGAAGAGTGCACAATACGCACAGACAAGCACATGCATACATACACGTACTCACATAATATAATGTCGTGATATGCACACCTACAAAAACACACACACACACACACACACAATAACTAATAAAAGGCACGAGCATAGATACCCACAGGAAAGCTGGTGTGAGGTTTTTATTCTTTAAAAATAATCACAAATGAACGAGCAAAGGGTGACAATACGAAATTTGAGATTTCTCAAATAAAGGTGAAATTAAAAAAAATACGAGGGTTGGCACGTTCGTCTGAGAAAACTGTTTTGTTTTTCAGTGCTCTTCCTTTCTTGCCAGACAATTTGGTTTTTCCCGGCATTCCAGAAGGTCAGCCGCGGTGGGAACATTTCTCTTCATTTTTTTAATGAGAGACGAAAACGAATTTTATCGACACACCAAAATATCTTTACATTTGGCGAACTTTCAGAATTAGCCTGAATTGAAAAGTTCCAAAACATTGTTAGTTCTACGGTTCTACGCCCTTGCATTGTTAGTTCTACGGTTCTACGCCCTTGCATTGTTAGTTCTACGGTTCTACGCCCTTGCAAACAGTACTAAGTACCTAAGCATGGAAAATGTGTAAGTGCCATAAAAAACAGCCATCGGATAAGAAAAGTGATATGTCGTCCGTGGGGATCGAACCCACAACAGCAAAAGGCAACACCGCCTAGCCAGAGACAGAGCCCGCCGCTCTACCAATCGAGCTATTATCAGCTAATCTAATGAAATAAAGAACAACTCGCTAAATGTCTGTTAAGCCTCACGACTTTATTACGTGACGCACGTCTATGATATACAATAGCACACAGCGTGTACGGTTTAGTGTCCAAAAATAAAAACGAAACCAGTCAGTCAACGTAAAACATGATGTGTGGAGGTGTCAATTCTCTGTCTTATATTTTTGTTTTAGAGTTTAAAGTTTTACGCCCTTGGCAACCCATTTTAGGTTATATAAAAGGCGGGACCTCCTAATTATAGTCCATCTTAGACAGGACTTGATTCCATTGGGAATCATCAGGGACAGAGCCTTAAAACTCGAGAAAGTTCAAAAGAAAAAATCCCAATGTCGCCGCTGGGATTCGAACTCATAACCATCTGCCCACGAAGTGAAAGCGTTAACCTACTACGCTCCTACGTGAAAGACTTGAAGTTCCCCAATTCTTCTCCGGGCTTTAACACACATGGAAAGTTAAGAGTGAAGAGGGGGTATTGTTTCCGTTTCCAACAGATTTCGAACCAAAGACCACCGTATCCAGTAGCCAGATTTTTTGTTATCCACTTACCCTGTCTGGATGCACAGGTGACAAATCTGGATTGTATTGGATCCTTATCTACATAATGTGTGTGTGCGTGTGTGTGTGTGTGTGCGTGTGTGTGTAGGTGTGTGTGTGTTTGTGGGGGTGGGGGGCGGGGGAGTGTTTGAGCG
>JARBEQ010260284.1:0-10515 GCA_030265355.1 Tritonia tetraquetra
TCGTGTTGAGAGGGTCCACCCCCCCCCCCCCCTCCCCCCCCCCTTTTCAAAACGTATAGATCGACTCAGTGGCTGAGCGCATTTTCTGACCCCTCCCCCATCTCCTTCCCCCCTTTTCCCAAAGGCAGCTATCTAATTCTGCCGAAGTAATTGTAATTAGAGTGTTTTGTTGTTGTTGTTTTTGTGGGGGGAGGGGGGAGGGTTGGCGGCCGGTGATTCCAATTAGTAAGATGAGTTGCGTGATTCTTCTAGAGGTAAAGTGAGTACCAGATCAGGAACCCTCTCGACCAGACAAAAACAGGAAGTCGCGTAACGTGTCTAGATACGCTTAGAACCCATGCGGCTATGACGGGGTCAAAGTTCACACAGTTCACGTAGATTACAGGAAGACTAATCCCGAAGAGAATAATATGTAATTTGTGTGTAATCTTTTAGGAATAGAATTGTAACTAAAACGAAATGAGGTTTATTGTTCCATTCTTTTGTTGTAGTCATTGTTTTGGCTCCCATTTCCCGCTATGTTTGCCACTCGAAATGGTCTATGACATCCCCACTTTTTATGATATTAAAAAAAAGAAAAGAAGAGGAAGTGCTTGTGATAGTGGTAGTTATAGTAGCAGTAGTAGTAGTAGTAGTAGTAGTGATGGTGGTGGTGGTGTGGTGGTGGTAGTAGTAGTAGTAGTAGTAGTAAAAGTAGTAGTAGTAGTAGTGGTAGTAGTACTAGTGGAGTAGGTAGTAGTAGTAGTAGTAGCAGCAGCAGCAGTAGTAGTAGTAGTAGTAGTAGCAGCAGCAGCAGTAGAAGAAGAAGAAGAAGAAGAAGAAGAAGAAGAAGAAGAAGAAGAAGAAGAAGAAAACGGAGAAGATGGAAAACAAAATATATCTTAACTAACTGTACAATTCAATATTATAGTTGAATCCTTCAGCGTATAAGTGAGAAAGGGTCAATACAGTAAAGGGATCACCAAGTCTGAATACGCCTTGTCCATGAGGCTCAAGCCAACGCCGTGTTATCCATGTGATTCGTTTATATAGAGAGACAATGGTGGATATACCAAACTTTGTCGATAATAAGATTTTTTGCAGTTTTACAGAGATCAATAACACGGTGATGTCCTTTGTTCGTTGATGTTGCATTTGATAGAGTTTGCCTTTCTTCGGAAATCGGAAATTATTCGTGTTTAGAAGTGAAGCACCTTTGAGTGAAATAACATCTCCAATTCAGAGGAAACAACTCATACATTGACCCCCCTCATTACGTAGTAAAAACTCTGGGTTTTTTTAAATTTTGTAATTCATCATGAACCTTCGGACGTATTTTGGAACTAATGAAGCTTGACCTTCAGAATCCCCAATCCCTGAGAAGCCCCTGGAGCATTTAAAAAAAAAAAAACCTCTGATCCTTGAAGTTGTAAAGAACCTCCTTTATTAACAGTTCATTCTTCCGGGTCACAAAATATAGGTCGCAACCGATATTGCCCTAAGATAGTAAAGTGAAACCAAAGTTGGTCAATTATAAGGGGAAAAAACTCAAGCAGCTTTTTAAGAGAGTGATGTCCCTTTGTTGATTTGATTCCACATATCTTTGCCTTAACCTTAGGAGAAAATTCCGATACTTTTGTTTGTAGAAGTGAAACCCCTATGAGTGAAACAACATATCCAATTTCGGAAACACTCATGCATTGACCTCGTTCATTACGTAGTAAAAACACTGAGTTATGTATCTTATATCTTTATCATCTTTGGATCCAATGTGAAACTAGAGCCTTGAGCTTCTGGGTCCTCAAACCCGGAGGAGTCCCGGAACCAAATTAATTTCTTTTAAACTTTTATTATTGTTGCTTGTTGTAAAGGTACCCTCTTAACATTTTACGCTTCGGGGTCAACAACATGTAGTTCCCAACCGACATTGCTTAAAGGGAGCTAAGTGAAAATACATAATAACTTCCTGGTTTCCTCGTTCTTATCCCGGGGCGCAAAGACGAATATTAACGATTCTTGGCGACTTGTACTAATTAACAAAGCAGACATCCCCCCCCCCCCCCGCCCTTCATTAAATATCCATTGTACGTCAGCATAGAAATTCCATTACTGGTTCATTAGGGGCCAATGAGTCTGTGACCGTAGGCTACAATTATAAAATACATTCTGGCATTAAATGTATGTTACTGCGAAGGTTTACACAACCCAAAAATGACATATTGTTGATGGATTGACAAATAAATAGATAAACGGACAGATAGAGAGATTACATTTACATTTTAAGAAAGTTAAATGAATATATCTATGTGTTGCTGGAGACCGAGAACAACACGATATCTGTTCTTTTTACGGTACAATATTGTGGATAGGAACTCAGCTTCTGTCAATACAAGTGTTGTAACACATTTATATAACCATTTATAAAAGTCCTCGCTTTTTAGTGACTCAAACACAACATCTCATTTCGGTGTCAGTAAAGACATGATGTGTGATCGTGCTAGAAAAATACCAGAGGAGACGAGAAGTGATAGATGTTTCAATGTCAACCGATCCTACGCCTGCTCGTAGTAACGGTGTCTCCAGTTATGTAAGAGATAAAGGGACCCTCTCAACTAGAACTGATCGATCCGTCGGTTAGGGTGATGTCCCTTTGTTGTAGCAATCAAAATGTTGATGCCACGTTTCATTAAAGCGTAACAGACATTTATTGACATAGGTACACTCTGATTTGTGTGTCCACAATTTTTGAACGGACTAGAGAATCATGTTTTCATGAAACTAATCGTGGAATACATCGAAATCGGAGCGGTATCTAAATAATGTGCATATCCCATCCCAGTTGTGCGTATGCTCCTGTGTTCAGTTTCCTTGGCCCTTTTAAAACAATTATTGATACTATGTCGACGCGCAATCAAACATTGATCGAGGCTACAATCCACGCCAGTACAAAAACAAGTAATGCGAACGTGACCAAGGAGTAAAAAATATCGTTTTTTTATTTGTAGAGGGAAAGAGGATACTTCTCATTTTTATTCCAAGGGCAGAACCGCTCATTTGTCTTGCCAGATAGGCCATTTCTGCCAAATTTGATCGTGCCTGATTTAGAATGCAAAAGGGTTATCGTCATGTAGCTTTCCAAACTATATCGAGACTGCTCAAATTATTACTTTATTCTCTCCCCTACAATGTTGGAAGTATAGAAATAACATTGTCTTTTCAAAATGTGTAATTCATCGATTGCAATGCAGTGTTGGGGCCAGTCCCGTGTTCAAGCTCGAGTGGAACAGAAGACAAGATATGACTACACATCTCAATGCAGGCGTTCCAAAACACCAAGCAGAGAGTTGGAAATAATATGATATAGTCATGGAGCCCTTACGCGTCCACATTTGAATGTGCGTTTAACACCCATGTTCACACCAAGAACCGGACAGTGGACACGCAAAAGTGTTAGACGCTCCATTATTATAGTTCCAAATACTTCCAACTAGCAGTCATCAGTTTTTCGCTAACAGTCATCACTTTTTTGCCTCTTTCTACAATTGAAGATTATGTCAGAGGGAGGACCTCCTGTTTATAGTCCATCTGCGACAGGACTTGAAACCGTACATCCGGGGGAATGCTATTCGAACTGCGGATTTCCGATCCCGTGGGAGGTTGCACAACAAATTTGCTATATAGGAGTCCAGGTCCAGGTACTGTTGTTTTTATTTTCGGAATCTAAAACCCGATCCAAATAATGATTTTCGTTTCTTCACAATTTGTTGGCCTATAATGTCCAGGCTAGGTTGTTCACGTCGTCACACTGTGTATTTTAGATACTGGTACTCTGGTTAAGGACCCAAACAGAGTGGCATCACATCTCCCTCATCACTTTCTCAGTGAAGACACAGAAAGTCTATATTATAACACATGGGAATGGGAAGCGAACGCGCTCTCTGTGTCTGAAAGGGTTTAATATAATATGTTCTGTGTCTTCACTGAGAGAATATGATGGAGATGTGGTGCAGCTTGTGACCTAAGGGGTGCTTTCATTGGGTGATGAATTTTTGTCCTTATTTATACTGTAGTGAATAAGGTTGGGATGGCACTTTCAGTGATTCTACGGGTTATGCTTGGCCAATAGCATTGTGAATACGTCCCCACAGATCTCTGTCACCGCCAATACCTAACCAATCAAAAGGCCGGAAGCCCCCGGAATGAACAGATCAACGAGTTGGGACAAGACCGGATCCTGGAAGCAGTTGATACAATACAAACACTCTTGTACAATCTCTGCGAGATGGTCTGAGAAAATAGACAGAGATATCCAGTATTATTGGATTGTGTCCCTTGGGGGAGGGGGGAAAGGGGGAGGAAAACTACCATCTTTTGCGTACACTTGCATGAGAAATCGATATAGGTGTGGGTGGTTGCTATTCAACATCATTGTGCTTTCTTGGTAATAAGGTAGGGGATGCTTACGGTCAAGACGGTAACAATGATATACTTACACGAAAGAAGACAAAAAGGACAAAACACGATTTAAACTACAAGTAAAGAGATGCCTTGCCTACATAGATCTCAAACTTTCCGATCAGAATCCATTCAACCTTATTCATTCCATTATCACACGATTAGTGTTTATCAAACTATGGACTGATTCAATGTTGGCTCTATTGGTTATATTGGAACTCAACACCGCTTAGAGGCGGTTAAAGAGGTTTGAGATATCTTTCTCCTTCATGATTCTAATTTTCTTTAAAACGTGTCTCTTTACGCGACCATCTCCAATAAGACTTGAGGATTCCACGAGAAACTTCAGGGAAGATCCTCTTGTTAACGCTGAGAGGCCCCAATAAGATAGTAAAGCCCTGCTCTGTCAGCATTCAAACCTAAGACTTCCGCATCATCAAGACAATGATCGTGCATATATATATGAACCAATAAGGAAGCGTGGAGACATGGCGAATATAATATTCAATTTCACATTTTATCCTTCTAAACTTTGTGCTAAGTCAAGCTCAGGGTCCAGACTTGTGTATGGAATACGAATGATAAATCCACAGGGAGTAGAAAATTATTTTCGGGATGTTTACCTGTCCGAGTTTTTGGTGTTATGTATATTGTACAGCCGTCATTCGCATAAATGTTGATGGAACTCGCATTATCATCCTTTTTTATGGAGATTTTATTTTGTCACCTCGCAATAATTATCTGAACAGACTCCCCCGAGGTCTATCGCTCTCAGTACGTTCTTTATTTGGTTTTTGAGGAGATGTCGTGCTGGCGTGGCGTGAGGATGTCTAGATTAGGAAGCAACGGTATTGCTGCTCACAATAATAACAATAACAATAATAATGATAACAATAGTAGTAATGATAACAATAGTAGTAATGATAATAGTATCAATAACAAAACAATAACAACAATAATTATTATTACAACAACAATAGTGTTAATAATGCTATGCGATGATAATAATGATAATGATGATAATGGTATAATGATAATAATTGTTTGTTTGTTTGATCGAGCCCCATTGATACCACAGAGCAGTGTTGGGGCCAGCCCTATGTTCAGCCATCAAAGGCACACAAGATACCTGCCATAAATGCAGGCACCAAACACGACTGAACACAGAGCTGGAAACTCTTTGGATCAGAGAGTTTCAGACAAGCAGGTGATCAACCCACTGTGTCCACAACTCTTTACTGGCACCATGAGCAATACACTGATCAGTATTAATCAAACAAATTACTGTAGCCCTTGTGAGCTATTGATAAAAACTGGGAGGTTCCACCACTCTGGAAATATACTAATATTGATAATATTTATGATTATTATTAGTTTGTTTGATCAAACCCCATTGATACCGCAGAGCATGTTGGGGACCTCCCTATATTCAGCCATGAAAGGCACACAAGATACCCGCCATAAAAGCAGAGACCCCGACCACCAAACACGACTGAACACAGATCCGTAAATTCTAAAGAATCTCCGACAAGCAGGTGATCAGCTCACTGTGTATAATAATAACAATGATATTAATTATAATCTTAAAAGAGAAATTCTTTGCACAGCTAGCGTGTTGAATTGTGAGAGCTGGAAAAATTCTGGATCAGGTAGATAAGGCAAGCAGGTGATCAGCCCACTGTGCCCCGTACTTCGAATGGCACAATGAGCGTTAAATTTTTAGCTGTTGCCCAAGTTTTGGCCATAACATTATTTGCTGTTGCCTTGGTGGTAAACACCTGAGCTATATAGAAATCTGAACAGATTTTGCCACATAAGGCGTGTTTAGTTTGCGTAAAATATAATTCCCTTCTGGCAACGCAAATAACATAAGACTGATTAAAATTGAATTCGTGCCTGTTGACGCACATATTTATTTTGCAGGTTTTTGTGTGTCAGATATTAGTTTATATGATATATTTTTTCAGAACTGTTATCAAGATATTATTGTACAAGTTATAGAGATATCTACCGGGCAACTAGCCAGACAGAGTAAGTATTGTAAAAAGGCGGCTGCTGATTGTGTTACATTTTTTATGCTCTTTAATTATAAATGGTGTTCACATTTATTGCTATAAAGTCCTCTTTACACTTCAAACTTAACAAGAAGATTCCCTAACGTTTTCGTTCCATCCGTTGTACCAATGCTGTTACTCGTTCAAGAATTCGGTAAATAGTGAAAGGGTATGGGAGAAAGGTCGACGGATTACCTGTAATCAAATAACAGATTGAATATTCGTCTTTCAGGTGACAAATTTCCGGGGACATCCCTAGCTCTGTCACTGGACTTTGGACGCGGAGGACCGCTGTCTTTTTTTCTCAGGTCCTTTCAGAATTTTCATGGCTCTGCCATAACCTGGAGATTCTTCTCACGTTCTTTAGAACCACTTTTAATGCAAAGCTGGAGAACAAACGGTCAGCCACATACTTCAAGAATGCACAGACCTCGCGCCCCCTCAGATCCGAATGTTGGCCCAAAGATTGAGACCTGAACAAAAAATGATGGGGCACTGCTGATGACCGAAGGAAAACGTTCCAGTTCATAACATCTGCTAGAATTAGGCTGTAGACAACCGTTGAACGCAAAGAAGAAGAATATGACCATTATAAAAAGGGCATAAAGCTTCCAACTTTAGAACTTAAATAATATATTTTATATTTCCTTTCTTTCTTATCCAATTCCCTTTTACCATTACAGTGTAGGGCCAGCACAATGAGTCTGGATTTCTCTGGATCAAGATATTAAGCCAAGCAGGTGATCAATCCTTTAAATTGATGCGTTACCAAAAAAGTAAAGTTAGAGGTACCAAAGTAATGTCATTGAGTGCAGTAAGTTCATTCTTAGCCCTCAAAATCCTGGCATGTTTTGCCAGAGTATCCGACATTTCTAAACGTAACAATTCTGCATCTCTTCAAATTATTGAGACACAGGGTGTGTGAACAACTACTATTTTTTTCTGCCCCTTTTCATGTCTCAAAACTCTGAACTTAGAGATAGTTATTTTTTTCCCTGGACCGACGACTTTTTTAATAAGAAGTAAAGTCTCTACAAGTCGAAGTTTCCTGACAATGAAAGCAAAGATCATCTACAATAAGATATTCAACTCAATGCCTTTTACCGATGACGAATGAAAGTGATGTCCTTTATTATCGTGTATTCCCAGAATTCTCTTATTGTTTTGGTAACATTCAATACTCGATACAATAAAATAGAATTCTATCTGAACTAAAAAAAAATCGCTCCAAAATCATAAAATGCGTTCTATCCGGTGCACGCTATGGCACAACTAGCACACAAGGTGCAAGGGAAGCTGCTCTTGAAATGTATTCAATCAGTATGTAGTGAAATACGCCCAGTTGAATATCCTTTATTGTAGATGATCTTTGGTGAAATTATTGAGGGAAGGGAAAACGGAGACTATGTTGAATGTACTGATGTGTCATGACTAAGGTTTAAAGAGAATTTAAATAGTTGTTTATGATAATGGGAACCGGAGTCGTGCTTGTCTGAGATTGATTCGACTGAAAGAGCCACCAATCACGCTCTTACCGGCAGATCCAACCTATAAAAAAATTAATGGGATTTTAGAGTATAGCGGTTTTAGCAGTCTGGGGTTGGTGCTTGTTTTCTTGTTTGTTTGTAGGTTTTTTTGTATCTTTGTGTGATCTTGGTGTTATCTTGTTACGTCTTTATCAACATGTTGATCCTATTGTTGTTGTTTGATGATTACGATGATGGTGATGATGATGATCATGATGTGGATATATATTTCATGACGATAGTAATGGTGATGATGACGATGATGATGATAATGTTGGTGGTGGTGGTGATGATGATGATGATGATGATGGTGGTGGTGGTGGTGGTGGTGGTGGTAATGATGATGATGATAATAATAATGAGGATGATGATGATAATGATGATGATGATGGTGATGGTGGTGGTGGTGGTGGTGGTAATGATGATGATGATAATAATAATGATGATGATGATGATGATGATAATGATGATGATGATGATGATGATGA
This sequence comes from Tritonia tetraquetra, assembly GCA_030265355.1. Classification (NCBI taxonomy): domain Eukaryota; kingdom Metazoa; phylum Mollusca; class Gastropoda; order Nudibranchia; family Tritoniidae; genus Tritonia; species Tritonia tetraquetra. Next base: position 8,503 of record JARBEQ010260284.1, read on the forward strand.
TGATGATGGTGGTGGTGGTGGTGGTGGTGGTAATGATGATGATGATAATGATGATGATGATGATGATGATGATGATGATGATGGTGCGATTGTTAAAGTAAACAAAGTTCCAGGGGGTGGCGGAAAGGTATTAGAAGAGGAAGCGAGTGGTTTGGGTAAGTTATGGGGGGAAATGTTCTTCCTAAGCCTGATAAGTGGGCGAAAGGACTCTTACGCCGGGACATTCATCAATGTGGACTTCCGCAAGGAAGGAGAGGAACTTTTTTTGTTTCACTTCCGCTTCCGAGTTCACACCCGGAAGTGGTGTCAGTGTTGGGCTCGAGCCAACCACAAAATGAAGCCACGAATACGTAAAGCTGTACCAAGGCGCGAATAATGAGACAGGAAAATGAATAAGTAAATAAGTGGACAAACGGCCGAATTGCAATATTGATACGTAGGTAGATTTTTTAAAGAAAATAAAACAAAGAAATGAATACAGTGACGAATAAATGAATAAATACAGGAACGAAAATATGATACAAAAGTAGGCTAATTGACAGATAAAGGGATATATTGTTATATTAGTGAAAAAGTATATAATCAATAAATGAAAGTATTGATAAATTAATAAATGAATCAGAAGTCTACGTAAATGTGACTAAATGATACGAGATATTAATAAATGATTCCCAAAGGCGTATTGTCGCACCCTTGACCGCGGCTTGTCTATGGCCAACATTAACACTTTAACACGACACAAGGTAATGGATTGCATAGAAAGGACTGACAGATACAGAGGAATGGGCACTGAACATGTCGCTAGGGATGTGGTCCATAACACATCATTTAGTTATGAAAAAAAAAATCCGTTCATATTATCCTCTCGTGTTTCCCTGTCCACATTAGATGCCGTTCGTAAATAGTACATTATTCATCTAAATCGTATCACGTAATCAAAGGAAATGTGTGCGACTTAGTTCATGTGGAACCATTCAGGGCGCAGGCTTAACTCATGTCCGTATTAACATCAAAGTCGGGTTTGGCTAGCCCAAAAAAATATAAACGGGTATGTATTCATGAGCTTAATTTACACCCGAATTAGTTAGTCTCGTAATTATTCAACTACGCATGCGCATTCAGGCATTTGTTGTTTACGCTCGAAAGTGAGCCTCATACCCAGAATGTTGTGGGTATAAAGTCAGTCGAGAAAAACAATTCTTTCTTTCTTATCCAGTTCCCTGTAACCATTACAGTGTAGGGCTGGGAATATAATAATTATGATAATATTAATTGTTCTATTGGTTGATATCGAAAAATGTCATTTTGGGGGGTTATTTTTCGTTAAAAAATAGACCAAAAACTAACAAAATGTCGGCAAACAACAATAGGCGCCTTTTTCAAACAAAAGGTATCAGTTATCGTTTATAGATATACCGACTAAAATGTCGAATTTGATTCCCAGACAATAAAAAGCTTCGTTTCGTGATATCGACGATATATCGTGGATCGGCACCATCTGGACCAATAAATCATCGATTGGCATGGAAACAGATTGGAGCTACTAGTTTGATCCGCAGTCCCTTGTTGCCTTCAAGTGTGTTGGAATTAGGGAGGAGTACCATGGTTGTTTGAGGATGTTGTACTGGTGGAATTGTGTTCACGAGGGAGAGGAAGAGGGGGAGGAAGAGGAACGGGGAGATTAAGAGAAGACTGCAACGGAGGACGAGAAGAAGGAAGAGCAAAGTGTGAGGAAGAAGGTGGAGAAGGAGAGAAATAAAGAAAAAGAAGATTAAGATGATGATGATGATGATAAGGAGGAAAAGGTGGAGGAGAACAGCAAATATTGAGCAATAGGAATAATTCATATTCTCCAAAATGGCGGCTTCCTCTTGTGAATTCCCAATAACGTAGTCTAGATTGTGACAAAACTGTCTTTGATTGAAACAGAGGAAGAGCAATGAAGACAGTTGCCTTCAGAGGAATAGAAAAAAAGGAGAAAAGTGACGGGGGAAAGAGGGTGCGTGTGTGGGG
>JARBEQ010260328.1:0-10513 GCA_030265355.1 Tritonia tetraquetra
TGCGCAATATAAGTGTACATTATTGTTATTATTATTATTATTATTATTATTATTATTATTATTATTATTATTATTATCTATGCGCGGTAGGAATGGATTGTTCCTGTCTCGTATAGCTTCACCCCAGTCAGATAGTAAAGACGTCCCATCATGAGAGAGTCAATTAATGTCTAATAACTGATATTTGATATCATTATGCAAAGCCCGACACGTTAAGCCATCGCGGATTAGGCCAATCGCACACCTAAACATGGCGCGGAGTCGCACTCCATTAAATTACTCTAAGAGTTTTCGATCGGGACTTGGGTTTGAGTTAGTTAGCCAGACGTTTCAACGTGTCCTTTGCAGATCGGATATATATTAATTATGATGGTGGCAGCGTACGGGGGTCCCAGTGGCTCAGAGGTATGGTTCTGGCCTTTGAAGCGAAAGGTATCGGTTTCGAATCCCAGCGGCGAAAGCTGTTGTTTTTCTTCACACAACTCGGTATAGACCTATTTGCCACTCTCCTACGAACGTATGTGGGATCAAGAACCTAGTCCCATCGGAGACAGACTATAAATTCGGAGGTCCCGTGTGCAAGTTGTGCACGTTAAAGAACCCTTGGCAGTTGGGAATCGAGAAGAGTAGGCCGAAAGGCCGCTGTCCGGTCAAATTGAATTCCACCACAAAAAGTCAAAGTAGGCTGATCACCTGCTTAGCCGAATATCTAGATCCAGAGTAAATCCGCCACATAGAGCGGGCCCTACACTGTGATGTTAACAGGGAACTGGACAAGAAAGAAAGAAAGTTGCAGCTTGCACATCTGAGATGCATTTTCTTTTGCTCATTGTACACGAATTCATGTCTTTCGGAGAAACGTCACGGCAGAAGTGTACACAAACCAAGTGTTAAGAGAACTGTTCGTACCCTTTTTTCAAGTGTGTTGTTTGTTTGATCGAACCCTATTAATACAACAGAGCAGTGTTAGGGCTCCTTTTTTTCAAGACCATGACGAAATAGCCATATTTCAACAGGACAATGCAAGACCTCCTACTGCTAACGTCACACGACAGTTCTTCAATCAACAGTCATTTTCTGTCTTGAAATGGCCGTCCAATGCACCCGATCTTAATCCTATTGAACATGCTGGGACAAAATGGATAGACGGGCACGTCGACGAAACATCCAGAACGCAGCTGAACTGGAGCATCGAGGAATGGAACGATATTCCATAAGACTTCTTCCAGAATATTTGCAACAGCATGCGACGTCGATGTCAGGCCGTGATAGACGCAAGAGAAAAGTCACACACGACATCAAATTAGATGACAGGAATTTTGATTTTTTAAAATGACCCTTCAGTCCAAAAAATCCATGCATCAAGGTCCAAAGCAGTTGTAAACCCCCATTGTATGCCACCACAAAATCAATGAATGGTCAGATTATCCGATAGAAACCAAAATTGATTGATTGAGGCAGATTTGTCAACGCCGTGGCCAGTTCAAAAGGTAGTTCGTTTTTAATGCTCGCTACCAGTTTTTGTATAAAACATTTCTTTTCGCAAAATGATATACCCGGAGTTTTCTTTTCTCTAAAGCAAAATCTCTTATGCGTAGCCATGCATCTCTAGGTAAATAGACAAATTATGATCATAATACCGTAAGCATCGAAATCATGTTGTTAGAGAAAACGCAACATTATTGCCACCCACCCCTCACTCCCGAGCCTCGTCTTTCTAACGTGTTGATTGTGGCCTCATTCCCTTTAAAGTGAGATCCCGAAAAAAAAATGCTTTCAACACAAGAAAATCCAACACCATTTCCCTGGCGAGTTTCTTTCCTCGCTCAACCTAGTGTCAGAAGGGGAAAGATGAAAGGACAACAAAAGAACGAGGTGATAGGGTGGAGGGATAGCAAACAAGGCACGGGTAGGGCTGTTTAATACACAGAAATCTCACCGCTGGTATATCGTAGTCAAGATCATCAAGTACTCTTGCATCTTTTGCCAGGGGATTTGGATCAGCCAACAAAACAACACATGGCGGATGGAACCTATTGTTTCAGGGCTGTCTTATTTATTTGCCATTTACAAGCGCGTTTCCGGATCCGCCTCTTCCAATTGAGACACGAGACTTGTGTCATGTGGAGTGACTTCCCTTTTGTTTTCCTTAGCAACGTACACATGTCGCCTTTTATTTGCCTGTCTTACTTATAAACGTCTCTTATTTACGTTATGAATTCCTGACGCAAAAAGGTTTCGTGTTATTCATTTCCGTAAATCTGATCCGTGTGTTCTGATCCTTTGAGAATGTGAGCTGGCTCGGGGTTATTGAGTATGTTGCGATGTTTTCAATTTATTATTCCCCCCTTCGTACATTACTTTTGTTTATGTTTTGTTCTGCGTTCTTTTTATTGTTTATTAGTTCACAACATGGAGAATTCAAATACAAACGAATCATTATGATATGTTCGTATCATATCTTAAATTGATATATCATCTATAATTCAAATCTATGATAAACACCATTTTCCGAAAACTTTTTTATGGTGAAAAAGACATAAAGATATTGATACAATGTCATATCATGCAAGAAAACAAAACAGAATACAAAGCAGAAAGGTTAAAAAAGATAGGTGAGTTGAAATATAGTGACGATCTAGTAGATATAAATGAGCGATGGCGGGATGTATTCATACGTCAATGGAGGAATAGACGGATAGGAAAATGTAGATAGAGATAGATAGATTGATGATTATTGATAGGGCGATAAAACATATACTTTTATTATTTCTTTCTTTCCTATCCAATTCCCTTTTACCATTACAGTGTAAGGCCAGCACGATGAGGCTGGATTTCTCTGGATCAAGATATTAAGCCAAACAGGTGATCAACCCAATGTGACCTTTGTGGTGGGGATTAATTTTGCCTGGACCTCCGAGTATATCGTCCGTCTCCGATAGGACTAGGTTCTCTGATCCCACCTACCTGAATAGGATCAAGGGAGTGGCACGAGTTTCGCGGAGAAAAATACCCGACGCTGCCGGGAATCGAACCATGTACCTTTCGCTTCAGAGGCAAGAACCATACCTCTGCGCCACTGGGACCCCAGAATTTTATCATACCATAGAAAAATAGCTCGACTTTCTTCTTTGATTAACTGGTAGTCCGGTCAGCTGGTCCAATCGTGCTTTTGGGCCAGTATACTAATTCAATATCAATATTGATATGTTTTAAATGTTTATCAAAATGCTAAAGAATATACAACAAAGTTTGACAATTGATTTTTTGTTGTTGATATTTAAAAAATATATATCATTCATTAAAACAGGCATATTTACAGTATCTAAAACAAAGTTCGACAATATTTTCATCTTTTTTTAAAATATATTTGAAAAAAAATTGTATCATATGAGAAAAAAAAAATAATTTGCTGTATTGATTGTTTGTTTGATCAAACCCATTAATACCGCAGAGCAGTGTTGGGACCAACCCTATCTTCAGCCATAAAAGGCACGCAAGATACCCGACACAGATGCAGACACCCTGACCACCAAGCATGGCTGAACATAGAGTTGGAAATTGCTGTGGATCAAAGAATTTCAGACAAGAAAATGATCAGCCCACTGCACCATAACTATTTACTGACACCATGCACTGCGCACTGTTGATCATCAGCAAGGCCAGCAAAAAAAAAATATAGCCCCAGGAGTCACGCCTCAGCTATACAAGAACTGGAAGAATTTGTTACTTTGGGCGGTAATTTGCTGTCAAAGTATATACATGGTAAAACAGTTTGGAAAAAAAAGAATATGCATCATTTATCAAAACAGACATATTTGCAGTATTTAAAAGAAAGTTTCGACAATTACTTACATGGGTTTTTTTATGTTTGAAGAAAAATTGTATTAGATAAGAAAAAGAATATAATTTGCTATGTAAATGGAAACATACTTTGGATAAAGAATATGATCATTCTTTAAAACAGACATATTTAGGGTATCTAAAAACGTTCGACCTGCAATAATTTCAGGTTTCGATAGAAGTTGTTAGCCATCACTTTAACAGACAGATATATACTGGTCAGATTGGACATTCGTAAAAATTCAAACTTTAGAACTTATTCATTCTATTTTTGATTGTTTTGATATGAAAATAATATACTCAGTCATGGAATCGATATTTCTGATGGCCAAAAATCACTGGGTGGACAAACTTGCATTTACACGCTTGTTATTTAAAACATGTTATGCTTTGTTCACTTTGTTTAAAGACAATTGCATCGGAATAAAACATCTTAATCACGAGTTTGAATATTATGGACTGAGAGTGAAAAAAAAACAAAAAACATAACCCAATCTTATTCTCTATAACTTTGATTTGTTCGAGAGTTCTTTCCTCCTGACCTTAAACGCCCGAGCTTGATGGGACTCATCTTTTTCCCCTGTTTTTATATTACGTATGACATAGTTTAAAAAAAATACACATCCTAAAAGTATGGCAACGAAAATAAGCACGGCATGAAAATCATCCCAAAAGAAATAAACCTAAGAGCCGAGGTTAACAAGTAAGAAAAGTGAAGTTCGAACAGAGTTTGTTTTCTATTTCTAACAACACAAAGTGGTGATATCAAAACAAAAAGAAGTACAAAATAGACTGAGTCGTGTTGAGAATCAGCAGATAAGAGACAAATACTACGATCATAAAGAGAACGTAAAAGTCATAAAGTGGAACACACACACACACACACACACACACACACACACACACACACACTTTTACTCCCCCCCCCCCAAAAAAAAAAAAAAAGAAATCCCAAAAACAAACCCAACAAAAAACAACAAACAAACAGCAACAACAAAAACAAAATAAAAACAATACACAAAACCCCCACCATTTTTTCCCCGCTCTCTAACTTTCCTTCTCGCGGGCTCCCCCTTCCTTTCCACTGTTGGTATTTTTGTCACGTCGGTCATCACGTCGATATCTGGTAGGTCTCCTTCTACTTTCACCAACGATCATCTACAATAAGATATTTAACTATTTCATTATACACCGAGTGAGGAAAATTTATGAGTAGATTCCCTTGCACCGTGTGTGCTAGTTGTACCATAGCGTACACCGGATGGAACGCATTTTATGATTTTGGTGCAATACTTTTTTAAGTTAACAAATTTTAAAATAAAATAATGCATTACGACCATACCATTTTCTATCGAGTATTGAACGCACCAAAAAATAACAGAGCACCAAAACAATAATAGAATTATGGGAACACACGATAATAAAGGGACATCACTCTCATTTGTCATCGGTAAAAGTCATTGAGTTGAATATCTTATTGTAGATGATCGTTGCTTTCACTAGTGGTCAGAATGTCTTCGCACTCATTTTTGGGGCATTTGCACATCTTTTCAAATCTTCTAGTTGGAACGCTCAGCGCAACACTTCTTATGAACAGTGTTTTTATTATTGACTACCTTGCTTTGCACTTACATACTTTGATTCTGATATTTTTTTTAATTGACATCTCTTTCTCCATTATATGAGTGTTTGCGGGATTTTTGTCTGCATTTTTGTTGTTGTGTCCAGCTTGTATTGTATCAAAGTTAAGGATTTTCACAACCCAACTTTGGAGAAGAAGAAGAAGAAGAAGAAGAAGAAGAAGAAGAAGAAGAAGAAGAAGAAGAAGAACCCTCTTATATTTTGTTAGGCCTATGACAGATGGTTATATTTTCCTGTGGTATGAAAAACTGTACTGGGAAAGAAGTTCCCTGAATTTGCGGTCAGACGAGATGCAATTCCCGTGGGTCTCTTTTCTCGCTCACTATTGACCTTTCAACATGGATGACCCACGGAAAAAAAACGCCGGCACGAAATATCGCCCATTTGACCGTTATGGTGGGTCTACACTTGAGCATTGTTCGGCGAACACAGCGCACACACCTGGACATCGTGTTCATTGTGTATACACCATCTAATTGTTTGCCGAATGCCCATAGTGATCTCCCAGAGCTCGACTGACACACAGTTAAACAGACAGATATGAGACACACATACAGCAGACCGATAATTGAACAGATTGATATCTAAATAGAAAGAAGGAGGAGGAGGAGAAGAAGAAGAAGAAAATCAGCAGCAAAATCAATCACAACGACAAGCAGCTTCTGACCTTTTCCGGTTCCAATCGTTTTTTGGTTCCTTTGGCTTCTTCTCTCTGGCTAGAAGACTTTCCAATTTTTTTCACTTCCTCAATTGGACAGCAAAGAGCCTTCGGAATGAGGGCCCGGCACTCGTTCTTTCGGATTTTATTGTTGCAAAGCTAGTGTTTGGGGTTCCACAATTCTTGATATTCGTACTGATCAGTTAGTATTAGTAGCGCCTCTTTCTCATTCCATTTTCGACCGTAGCGGTTAGACTATGTATCATCGCACTGCCATCATTCGAACACCCCCTTGCAACAACTACAAGTACAAGGACCTAAACCACCACTCGCAATGGCGGTTGGAATGAGTGTCGAGACACTATACACTAACCTGACGACCAGTAGTTGACCTGTTTTAGTTCTCCCTCACGTTTTGAGAGGAATTACATGTTGTTATCTTGTACACACACGTAGTGGATACACTTCATTAAAAAATGTGTTTTCATGGAGTGTATCGGATACGCCGCGTATTGGATACGCACGAAGTATTGTTTTATTTTTGTTTCCAAATAAATTTATATTCATCTATTTCAAAACTCTGGCTATGAGAACCATTCACATCCCACGTATCTGGGCCGACCGTGGACCGATATTAGAATCAAGGTAGGCCTACCCCCCAGGTATTTGATAAAATTCGCTCCTATTGTCCGTTCATAAACTTGTGGACACACAAACCAACGATTTTCTCAAAAACGGTTGCATGGGGCGCATCGGACACGCACGTATTTTTAATTCTGGATGTAAACAAAAGTAGGTATTTTAAAAACATTCAACAAAAAAAGATACACGCGAGATGTTTTGGTAATTTGGGGGCGTTGAGCACGAATCTGCCCTTCTACATCCTTTGTGGAAGGGATTTGTATCTCTAGCGGGTGTGCTCGTTGTCTTGAGTTAGGGTTGAGCTCTCATTGTCTTAATATACTAAGCGGGGTGGTGTTCACTTTTGTGACCCTCTGATGAGTTCGGATTCGGACCCTATGTCGGGAAGGATTTAAACTGGTAGAATTTCAACCTACCCAGAGGTGGTCAATCCCCTATAGACAAATTCATGGAAGTGAGAACCACTAACAACGCCAAAGTACTTCCTGCGTATTTGATGAAATTCGCTCCTAGTAGCGCTTTTGAAAAGTACGCGAAAGATACGCTACAAAAATGACCAAATCGATCTTGTGAAAATATGCGCGCTTCGTTGGCGCATCGTGTATCCAGTACGCTTGCGTACCCGAAACGCTGTGTGAAAATGAACTTAAAGTTTCAAAGCAACTACAACCACAATCATTCAATACTACTTCACTGTGAAGTGATGGCTCGTCGCTATTGTCCAACACTCTGGTAATCCCTTGAAGTCAGAAACGCGCAGAGCGTCTGTGTTTACGAAATAGGTCAGCCAAAGGTCGGCTACTGGTTATTTTTTCCTCTTGTGTCATCACCCTTGCTTGTATGTCAATACCGCTCTTTTTTGAAGACATGCTATCTATTTGAACACCTGGTACGTCATCATACGAGACAGAAATGGCCACATCCATCTGTCAGTACCTGCTTTGGCGCATAATAAATACACCAATAGGGTTTCATGGAAGAAAGAAACAAAGGGTGATAAAATGTTGCAAAACGACAGACGATTATATGGCTGTGAAAATATGCTGACCTCTCATATCCGTTGTGATGAAATGTCAAGAAAAAATATTTAAAACGTGAGCTGCTCCCGTCCCTACGACGAAAAACTTTTCTTGCCCCCCTACAGTTTTCGTACCAACACGTACGTGGTGTAGAGGATGCTGTCAAACATCTTGACAAATCACCATCCAACTACGTGCGGCTATTATACGTTGCTGACTTCTCATCGGCGTTCAATGCCAAAAAATACAAACTTTAATTTTCTAATACAGAAACTTAATTTGATGGACGTTCCGCAATATCTCGTCGATGGTACAAACTTCCTTCTTGATCACGAAGGTTAGATTTGGAACGGCTGTTTAAAAAAATAACGGTGTCTAATGGTTTTCCTCAAGGCTGTATCAGCTCTCCGATACTTTACATATTGTATACTAATAACTGGTTTTTTTTCTTATCCAATTCCCTTTTACTTTTACCATTACAGTATAGGGCCAGCACTATGAGGCTGGATTTCTGTGGATCAAGATATTAATTAACCCAAGCATGCGATCAACCCATTGTGATCTTTGTGGTAGGAATTAATTTTGCCCGGACAACAGCCTTGCGGCCTACTCTTATCGATTTTTGTTTAACTGCCAAGGGTTCTTTAACGTGCGCAACGTACACACATGACCTCCGATTTTATCGTCCGTCTCCGATAGAACTAGATTCTTTGATCCCACCTACCTGAATAGGATCAGGGGACTGGCATATATGTTTTCACAACATTGTAATGTAATGGATATGTACTTGTCATTTTCCTTAGTATTGATCACCACATGTTGTTATGATTGGTACTTGATACTTAGCTATGCTCTCCTGTTGATCCCTACATTTGATAATTAGACGTATTCAAGTATTCACATATTCACCATAACACTCCAAATAAAATGATGCCATCCTGTTGGTTTCATCCGAAGTCTTGTTGCAAGGATCATTGACAGGATAAAATAATTTCATGATTGATGCTCAGAATATTTGTAAAGTGCAAAAAAGTCGTAACTCGACTTACGACTTTTAAAAACTAAGAATATGTGATAGAGTTTGGGAGGCCGGCATGTTGTCAAAGCTGATGGGACCCCCCAGCAGAGACATTGTTGGGAAATTGGACGCCAATAGAGAAGAATGTCTGGAGAGCAGCGTCATCAACATCAGGCAGACTGGAGAATCAGTGGTTTGGTTATGATTTTTTGCCTAAGTTTTACAAGTGCAGTGGCCCACAGTCTTGTTAAGTGCTTAGCAGGAAGGAGGCGTACATCAATATCCAATTTCTCATTCAGATTCATCCGTAAATAGCGTTCTCTCACTTCAAAGCTGATGTCTTCTAAAAGGAAGTATTCCCTTCTTTTTGTTAATTGGACCTGAATTGCTTGCTCTCCCTTCAGCTGTTTCTATCCTTTTCCAATTCCATGCCAACACTGCGACGAAAACATGACGCTATTTAGCAACAACCGATTCATTCTCGTTGCTCTTGTGTTTTCGAAAATGTTACAGACGACCGGAGTTCGATCTGTAATATATGCACAGGCTTTCGCGAAGAATCGATTGGGTTTTTCTTCATCAAGTATGAGTTAGAATCGTCCACATGATTATGTACAACAGAAACGACCCATTTCATATCATCTGCTGTCTAGAGCCGAGCAGGTGATAATTTTCAGGTTGCGGACAGACCACAATTAAATGAACTGCCATATCTACACCAAGTTCCGCATCGGCCAGTCAGCCAAATGCCCCTGTCAGACCGCAGTATGACAACAGAACATCTGTTACAGACGTGCCCACAAAAGGAAGACCTCAGGCGGCAGACCTGGACAACGGAGACCCCCACTGGAAAGGAAACTCTATGGTGGCCTGGATGACCTACGACGCACAGCTGACTTTACACGAGAAGTCGGCGTGTCCATCTAAGTGTTCGAGAAGAAGAAGAAGATTATGTATTTGTGACGCAAGTCTTTCCCCTTTCTTTTTGAATGAGGAATCCTTCCTACCAAAATCTACTTATCAGGTTTCTTTTCAAATGGTATTTTGACCTTCAGCAAAAAAGTTATTTCAAAAATATTTTGTTCTCCGAAATCCACAGAGATTCACCTGAATAAGCCAACCAACTGATCGTTATTCCTCAATCGAAGAACTATCCTGGCGCTCTATGTACCTCCGACCATTCATCATGTCCCATGGTGTAGGAGATTCTCATTATCCCATCTTTCACTGTCTCGAACGCTGGCTGTAAATGTAAAACTGCTGATGCTAAGATTGAAATGCAATATTGCAAATGGTAGAAAATAACAATATTATCACAAAGTTAACCTGTAATAAGATAAGATTTACACATTGATATACTCCATAAAATACTAAAGCCTTTCCAATATCATGGTTGCACATTTTTGGTTGAGCCTTCAAAATCACCGGATAGCGCAAGCCTGTCAACCACGCCAATAGTCGGGGAGATTGGCGGCTTGACCTAGATAACATTGGTACACAAATGTTCTCAACGGGAAATGATAGATATACTACAGAACATCATATTACAAATTGACAAAAAATCTAATGTGCCAATTTTGTGTTATAATTATAACGGTTTTTCTTTGACACCCTTTTATTGCTATATAATTTCAAGGGGAGATAACAATGAAAATTGTATTCAATAATTTCTAATCGTTTTCAAATGCCATT